>JALIZH010011750.1:0-126600 GCA_030522465.1 Rhipicephalus appendiculatus | reverse complement strand
AGTCGGCGTTTTTGGTGTCTTGACTTCTTTCTTGTGTCCGTGTTTGCACACCCTGTCTTTTAGAATGATTAGCTATACGCCGTTGCAGTTGCGCAGTGTACGGGATGTGTGAAGAGCAATTTTTTTTTTTTCGTTGAAACAGGGTCTGGCGGGCCAGAGCATACTGGCAATGCTGGAAAGTGGCAAGCGACTGGAGCAGCCTGACGACTGTCCTGACCGAGTTTACCAACTGATGCAATCCTGTTGGCAGTACAAGTGGGTCGACCTTTTACACCTCAAGATTCTCGCTACTGATTCTAACTGATGTTGGCGGCAATGTTCCCGTTACTGGCCACATTTGGCGTAACGTAAACCATAATCCACTGACTATACTACCGCAATGAGATGTGACCTAGTACACAACGACAACGAAGGCAGAAATACCGTTGAGTTGCGTACGTTAATAGAACAACACTGCATCGAACTCACTGAATGTTTATTATTTTGGTAGATGTGTGCGTTCTCTCTCTTTTTGTCTCTTCAAAAAATGAGTACGCTTCGTAAGGACCTCTCCCCACCCTCCCGGTAAATAACTTCTGTAAATAAATGTTTTTCAGCAGCAGCCGATTTGCCCGACTTGCAATTTTCGCACGTAGTATCAGCGTTTCAAAGCCGCAAAGACGAAGTTAACGCGCAGCTCGCGAGGTCACGTGACCTTCGAGGTTTTAATGTTTTCAGTCGCTCGAACACGCAAAGGCAAATTGAGCGCACAACTCGTGCCACTTGAGCCGCACTGGAAAGCGCTAGTGATTTTTCTCTGTTGAGGTAGACTGGGAATAAGTACGAAAGCATTTGTGTTCCATATTTGGTCCGCACAAGGGGATTTGTGTAATTGTCGTGCCTTAATTTATAAGGCGCATTAGTACTGGAGTATACGATTAAAGATATGTAAAAGGATTGAGCTGAGGTTTTGTTAACGACGCCGGTAATTACGACACTCTTCCTCTTTTCGACCTGGACGTATTTAGCAACAAACGTGCTTCAAAAACTCTAAAAACTACACTCTGAATAAGCTCCACATTTTCTTGCAGGCCCGATGACCGACCCACGTTCACGGAAATCTGCGCCACGCTACGGGAGGCGCTAGAAGACTGCACCTGACCGGACGCTCGTGACGCGGCCAGCGGAACCAAATGTCCGAGTGGGGCGAGCGCCGACGGCTCAGACGCTGCCATCAACCCGACGTCAGCGGTACAGCCGACTCCCGAACCGGGAGCACAGTACCTCAAGGGACCGATCTGTGATGTTGTTACCGCACTTTGAGACTCGGGAAGGCGCCTCCCACATACGCAAAACCATCGACAAATGCTCACGGCGCTTCATATTTGCTGCATCGCTGTTCGGCTGGTCAGTGCGAGGGGCGTGTTTTAGGGAAAACATTCTATCTCTTGACGGACAGCACTTCGCGGAACAGCAGCTTAAGGGGCTCAGAAGAAACGCTTTCGTATTCTGAGCCGCGCTGACACGACTGCGCCGGATGTGAAAAGAGCGTGAAACACTCTGGGAAACCTGCAGAGTTCTTCAACCATACCACTTCCGAAGCTACACTTTGAGATCGTTGTGTGATCGAATAAGGTTCTGTTATCTGACTTGGCACGCCACTCTGTCAGCAACAAAAATCAATACCGTTATCATCAATCACCTTTCAGAGTGATTTCCGTACAACTTCTCTAACATCCAATAGCGTGATTCACCTGGGTCGCCTCCGAATTTTTTTAATGAAACGAGCAACGAGTGACACCCTCGTTTTCTTCCAAGCACTTCCGGTCGAACACATACTTCCGGTTTCCTGAGCATTCAGAAAATGTGTTTAAAGAAAAAGCTAAACTGGTACGAAATTGATGGCTCTGGTTCATGTTAATACCTATATTGGATACATACGATATTGGAGCATAAGCTTACTTACATTAAGGACCAATTCAATATCAGGATAATTAATTAAAACAAATTAAATGAGTTCATTCATAGAGCAGGCGCTTTTCTTGTGAGCAGTTGGGATTCTCACGGCACCTGGCGGAGCATATCTCAACCACGCGCTTCTTTCTGCGTGGCCCCCGAGATTAGCCTAAGCTCTGCGACGAAACACAAAGTAAACCCCAAAAATACATCAGCGCAAACGAACGCCGACGTGCGGGGGGGGGGGGAGGGGGGGGGGGGCAGTACCAGACACCAGAGTCAAGGATTGGGGTCGCCTCTTTTTTTGCACTTCTTTTACTCAAGTGTGGGCTATTGTAGTTACCCTCTTCTCCGTAGGCAACATAGCAGTGAGCATGCCACCACGTCGCTCGCCGCTCCATCTGTGTCGATTTCGACGCATGCGGTCGCAGGGAGTTTCGCCACTGGTATGATTGAAGGAGCTGTGGTTACCACTACACGTTCAACTTACCCAGGATATCATGTGCGAATAGAGCCGAGGGGTGCGCGTGAAAGTCGAGCGTACCTCCCGTCCACCATCTTGCGCATTTGATGTACGCTATTCCATGCGAGGGAAAATGATATCTGAGTCACGCCTCGTTTGAGCTTACAAAGTCACTGTTACGCACAACGAAGTTCCCATTTCTCCGGCGTCCCCAGGCTGTCCCAAAACTTGGGTCTCATAAATAGCCGCAAAAAGATACGATTCATTTCTTTTTTTTTCAGCTTTTGCGCAGAAGAACACGAAGGTCCGTAGTTTTCCGTGGGGTGTTCAACTCAAGCAAGAGAAACAAAAAAAACTTACACACAGCAAGTATTCCGAAATTCTTGAGAAGCCGAACCATCACGACTGCCTGATTTTCTTCAACACAGCATTTGCTCTTCGTTCAGCTGAAGTATTCCTTCTTAGCATATCTCCACTGCTGTATAAGTGTGGCAACATTCAGTTTCGCGGGGTTTTACTGGGTGTAACTAAGAATAGTTCATCAAATTCTCAGTCCCTCTATAAATGCTGCGTACAAGAAAGAGTTCCAGAACATCTACCAGCCAAATAACAACACTAGATGACTATGTGAAATACCGCTACCTGTAATTTATTTCAAGCACCAGATACCGAAATGTGTTTAATTACATATTGTAGCTTTGAATTGCTACCGTTTTCAACCTAGCCTTCATTCGGTAGACTTCCTACGAGTCTTGAACGAGCTGTCAAATCGTGCGCTAGGTCCATTTTCGTCTCCTCTGTCCTTGCAGGGAAACAATTTGAAGAAATAACATCTTTTTTATATAAAAAGCAAAGTTCGTGTACGCCGTAACTTCGTGAAACTTAAGAATTAAGAAAATCCTGCATCACCTCAGCGAGGTTCCAATTTCCAATCCATACTTCAATTCATTAAATCTTATCTCCCTTCCCCGTTATTTTTAATTTTATGCCTGAGCAGCAGTGGTGCTTCTTCAATCCAGAGTATGAACCTGACAAGTTTAGGGGGCTTTTTCTTAAATTCGCTAGCGTGAACTTAAAATACGAGAATGATTTCGCCTGCTTCTGTTACATTTTTTACGCTTACTTCAGTTACATGTGACCAAGGAAAGAAGCGTGGGCTTTCGGAGATCTGCACGAACCACGAAAAATTTTCCTGATGGTGAATTTCATGAATTCTATCGTCATTCCATCGTTGCTCAAACATCGTCAGCATACAGTACCCGTCCTGATCTCAGATGACTTTTTCAAAATCAACTGAAGAACAGTTTCTTTGTGATCTCGAGGCATATTGTGCATGTAAATCTTGCGCACAAGTCTTCATACTCTCTTCCAGCAGTTGACTCTCCATTAACCTGGATTATCTGCCAAGGCTTGCTAACAATTGTTCATGTAATTAGGCTGAAAACGTGGGCGCCTAATTTCTAGTCCCGAGTTCCATTTACCATTTTCTTTACATCTCTGGCTACTGCCTATTTGGTGATATCAGACTCTCTCTTACATCAAACACTAGCAACATGACAAAAAAGTTCACAAAGGCACTAGAACGCACTCTATTTACCCTATGACATCCACTAAATTTAGTATGCATATGACACATTGAGATAAACACCAATCTGCGCGGGTTCTGAGCGTCAAAGGTAACTCCACCGCTTTCTCCATGCTTGTTCCAGCTATGGTCAATGAAGACGGCAGTCAGCGTCATTTACAGTGAGCGACATGATCATTTGTAGAATGATTGTGATTTTTTTCCGTCAAGTTTTCAGTAGATCTCTTGACAGAGGCCACCTAGGCTGACGGAATCCAAATTATATACGCTTTAGTTCATTTCTACTTGAGCTTTCACATTTCAGGTGTGTACCAATTAAGCGTGATTCCCGTGGTACTGGTCTGCAGCAAAGTTCAAATAAAGCCTAAGAAACGATTTTACCAGATGATATTGCGTGCACGGTAGCGGCTACCACGCATTGCATTTACACTTAGGCGCACCAATACAGTTATGACCCACCCTAAAAGCAGGAGATGTGCTGCTACCCGGCGTGCACAAGTAAAAGTAGCGTGAAAGAGCCATTTTCTCACCATTGGAGTTCCATTTGTAGGTGAAGCAGTACCACACGCTCAGCGTTCATCAAGCGCCATGAGGTTCTATTAGGAGAAGATGAACAGCGAATCATGTACAACTAACGTGGTGCTGCATGGACAAGCAATGGATCCTGATCCAACATCTTTCTTTCTGTCCCTGACATCTTCCATTTTCTCATAAATGGAGTGGGCAAACCCTTACAGAAAGTTGTGGCTTTAGCTTATAGAGGACGTAACAGAGCACGTTGGTGTTTGGTAGCGATGGACCGATGGAGTCGCACATTATCGATGCTCTCGATGGAGATTCACGGCCTCGACTGTGTAGTCGAAGGGCCATCTTTTGAAATGCCATCACTCCTGCAGCTGTGAGGAATGTGCCCGGACAAAGCTGTAGGCATCTATGCACTGCGATTGAACCGCCAGCCTGCGAGCTGCCGCTGCATCGCGTTGTTGCCGCTCTTTCGTGTAGCCCCCTAGCGGTAGCGTCTGAAAATGTCCTCGCGTCCCGGTCTCCTCGGGATGGCAGATAGTTTTCGATGGTGTTGTTCCGTGCCGTTGTTTCACCCTCGTCCCATGGCTGCGTCGCTGGGGTCAATGGTCAGCGAAACGCTTCGTGCATCGGAGGCTCATGCTTTAACTGTAGGAGCTTGCAGTATACGTGACGCTTATCTCTCCGTGTGTCTGTAGGGAACGCCATGCGCGCATCGAGTACGCACGTTACGCGCGTGGGGCGTACGTTGCGACAAAGTAGACTCGCGAGCGGTCAGGTACGTTGCTGGGCCAATGGCTGCCATTAGATCAGTTGCCACGTGTTTTAGAGTAATGGAGTTTTTGGGCGTGACTGCACGTGTTAGGATACAATAATTGTGCTCCATCTTTCAGGTGTCGTCTTGTCATCTGAATGTTTTTTTGTTGACCTCGCGCTAGCAGATATTCTTGTACTTCTAATTCGTCGACCGATGTTGTCTGATTTAATTTGGACGACCTTGATATTCCGCGACATGCGTAACCTTTTGAACTGCATACTTTCAAAATGCGATGCTGTAAGTAGCATGGCACGTTGTCATAGTTGGTGTAAGAGGAGGTTTAAACGAAGCTTTCTGGGATTGCTACCGAGACTTATGCCCTGGAAAACAATATGGCTGCCGCAGCGTTCTGCTTTATAAATGGCGCTGCTCTAGCAAGCTACGACATCTGCATGTACGAAAACTGAAAGTTTAACGAGGGGCAAAAGTGTCCATGTTAGTACAGCGCTGTTGAAGCTGTGGAAGCTGTCCCGAGCACAGCTCGGACAGCTTTCACACCATAAAATGAAGGTAGTCCCGGTGCTTTGCTGAAGAGATACAATAATTTCGGCCATAGGATTATACGGAGAAGTATGCTTTTTTCCTAGCATAGTTTTGTTGAAAGGAGGGTCTGCTTCCAGCCCTCATTGGTCTTAGCACAGTGCCAGTGCTGGTTTAAAAGCCCAGACTACTAGTTCCCGTGAACAACTCTTTGCTAGAGCATGACAGGGTCACCTTCAGGCGTTCTCAAGTTAAACTTTAAGCGGTATTATCTACGCCTCACTGACATAACGTAACACAAGCAAAGTGAGTCGCACGGTTAACGAGGTCTTGAATTCTTCCTTTATTTGTTTCTTCACTTGTTCATTTTTGAACAACAACTTACTCGCGGAAAAGAAATGCGTCGTCAATGGCACGTCGCGCGACAACATGGGAAAAGTTTGTTGAAGATGTCGCAGTGTCGTTCAACTTGGCTCCTGGCACAGTGGTGCTCTCTCAAAACGCGGGTCTGTGAACTTTACGTTGATCTCAGGTGCGAAGTGCGCCGCACACTTCGCTGTTTGGAAGGCTGGCCCTCGGAAGGCTGGCCCTCGCATACATTCGTAATCATTTGCTAAGGTGTAGGGTAAGGTGGGGCAAAATGAGACAAAAATTTGAAAATAGTGAATATTTATTTTTATTTCACTCTTTACCCTTAAACGACAATGCAGAAACTTTCCTTTGGGTACAAGGTATGTGCTACATAAATATGACCATGTTGCCACTGTTAAAAAGTTTATTTTAAAAAGAAATAAAAAATGCACCAGATGTCTCATTTTGCCCCAACCGGCGGGGCAAAACGAGACAGTGTCAAAAAAAATTTAACCCTTCAGTTTTTGCAGTAGATGCACTTCAAATTAAACTCCGTGGGGCCTCACGCAGCCTTCATGACCCCAGTCCTTGCCCTCCACGCATTGAATCCAGACAGAATCCGGGGCTGTTTTGCTCCAAAACTCCTTGCATATAAAACACCACCAGTCTTTCTTTGTGATATTGTTGTATTTTGTTGAAAGCTTGCACTTCATTGGATTATTCAACGATTGGACCCTAGATATGTTCTGACGCATCTTCTTCGCCTCCTTTTGCCGTTTTGGTGCAGAACTGCACGGGCGTTTCGTGGCTTTCAGCTTCGTCAGCCGGGCTTCGTGAGGCGATGAATTTAGAACTCTGCTAGATTCGAATTTTCTTGCGCTTCTTTTTTTTAATTTGGTATTGGAGGAAAACTCGATGCCGAGACGTGTGTTTGTGAACAGCATGACTTGGAGATGCTTCCAATTTTGCGTTCGCCTCTTGAGAGTATCCATGGGAACGCGAAAAAACCTCGATGCAGCGCGAATCGAATGAGTGTCCTGAACAGCAATCGGTGCTTTTTCACGTCGTTTTCCTCCCAGGAAGCTCTATATGATATTCTCTTGTGCGTCCGAACCTTCCTAAACAATAAAATATAATATATAATGAGTGTAAGTAAATGGTTCACTTAATGAGACACTCTCTAAGGCAATTCAATGCCTTTTTGTCGCGTTTTGCCCCCCCTCACATGCCCAAATTCAAAAAAATTTCCGTCTTGGCCCCGCTCACCAAGTGAACTGAAATTTTGGTGGTATGTAGCTAGTAGTATATAGTAACAATATAAATACTTACGTTGTTATACTGACGCCAGAGTAGCTTCATGCACGGATCCGAAAATTTGGTCGAGAAGAATTTCGCCCCTTTTTGACGGGTCACAAACACACTGACACCAGCCGCGTAATTTTTTCCCGCGCGAACCTTGTGAGCAATCATCAACTTTTACACATAAAAAGGTGGACAACTACGAGCACCTCTCGCTGAAATATAGAAACAAAGAAAAGTGCTTTCTGTATTAGCTATAGAGGTCGGCAAAGCCAAAATGTCGCGTTTTGCCCCCATGTCTCATTTTGCCCCGCCTTACCCTAAGTGTGATGTTTTATGAGCACTCATTTGTACAAGGCTGATGTCTCTCCAGTCAATGGTGTGGAGGTTTTCAGTGACCTTACTGGTTATGTTGCCGACTTGAATGTGAGATACGATGACTGCCCCGAGGGAAACCTGGAAATAACAACATGCGGTGCGTTATCCATTCTGCGTAGTCTGTCGGAGTGCCCGGTGCCGATATATTTTTCATGTTTTAGTGTTAAAGGATGTTCTTTGTGGTTGCAGAAGTTTATATTTGTGAATGTGTACAGAAGTGGTGCGATTGTTCAAGAACACGACACTTGCAAGCGTGCATTACTCATGATACATTTGAACAAGCGTCGGAGTGACAATGTTAAACGGTGGTTGGTCACATGTGCACAAGGTGCGCATTACAGCAAAACCACTATGTAAGAAACTATCCGATTTCTTGTCGGTCCAGAACGCTAGGGCCACAGCGCGAGTAAACGCATACTTTGTGCCTGTATATGAGTTCGAGGTGGGCTCTTTTGGAAAATTCGCAAACGTTTCTTCTCGGCCAATAATATTCGAGGAAAAAGAAAATCAAACATGCCCACAGCTCATGCATCAGACAACATTTACTCCACACAGAAAGTAAATATTTGAATCATCCGCGTGTGTTAAGCAACTTGCTTCTTTGTATTTGTTGTTAGTGCATTGTTTTGTTGTTTTCTGTCGTCATCGCCACTGAAGAGTGCATAAGCAGGGCAAATGTCGATTCTGAGCAGAGACGACGCAAAAAAGGAAAAAAAAGGAACTTCAAGAAATCAGCAGATAGCTCGCTGTAGTAGTTTTTTTTTACGCTTCTTAGGCCTGTCGCCTTCTAGCATCAAGACCATTGTACGGCACAATACACCGACTAAGTACGAGAGCGAACTCATTTTTCTAGCTGTGCGAGACGCGAAATTGTGGTATTTGTTTACCCTACAAAGTACTGGCAACACGTTAAGCGGAGGTGCGAGAAACACTGGGTCAATGCTCGTGTTCCGAGATATACCTTACCAAACTTCTCCTGGAAAGACTGAGACGTAGATGATGTGTCAACATGCCTCTATTTTACTCTCTTATTTTTCTGTGGAGTAAACTGTCACGTTGTTGTCTGTAGCTGCGCTCCATGGGTAGATTCGTCTTCTGCGTGGCGGCGGGATGCAGACGACCAGCCATAGGACTTACTGGTATGCACTATGATGTATCCGTGAATTGGAATTAACCTGTGTAAGCGACCAACTGCAACAAAAGTGTCGCACTGTTTCCACTTGCCTTTAGCCACAAGTAATTAAGTCTCTAACAAGCGACTAACAATAATATATATCGGAAAATGACACAACTGAGTCCGTTGATTTTCCTACGACAGGCTAGGAAGCCGTAGCATCTCAGCATTTGCTCTCGAAAGCCCAACACTTTGTGGAAAAAGAACACGATGTAAAGTTCTAGACAACAGCGTATGATGGAAAATATACGCGCACGCAGCTTTTGTCTATAGACCATATAAATGATTTATGTAACCAGCGGATGCAAAGGTGATAGTGAAAAAGTAAATACGGAATCAACCCGAACGCAGCAAGAAGAGAAACATGAAACAAAACACTGCCTGAAGTTTGAAAAGTCGCACCATGGCGAAACAGATGGTCGACGCATAGCTTATCTGCGCATGCTCAGTAATGGCAACTCCATGCGTCAGTAGGGCTCACGTGCGGCTCTACACTAGATATAATTTTTTTATGCGGTTCATTATTACTTACGCAAGGTGATTCAAGACTTGCTCAGGCATTCACTTACACTGATGCTGATTAAGCCAAGCGTCAGCCATTAGACGCGTTTCATCGTTCTAGCATCAGTGCAAAACTGCGCAATCAGTGAAACTTGATGTACGACAGAAGGTTGGTAAGTCCAACTTTCAGTTGTTCTAAAAAGCCTAAGCATATATAGTAACATGTTATATTAAAACTATCGCTGCAGCAAAAGAGGTCCCAGTGTTGAAGCCCATAAGATCCCTACAGGCGCCCGGCATTTATAATGACTATGAAGTTAAGGAACGTCATTGAAGCTGCGAGAAGTCACAATGGTACGGGGCGTTTGTTTCTTAAGCATGGCCAAAGGAATTGCAGTGACGAAAAATAAGGAATGAATTTGTAGCCTTCTTAATGCCCACGAAACCTGCCTACATCAAGGCTTCCCATTGGTTTCCTGTACGATGCTACAGCAACTGAGTATCCCGCCCCTCCGGTGATGACGGAACTACGCGAGCACGGGTCACGTCGTAGTAGCCTCAACAGAAAGGAGTAACCGCTGGCTCCGGTGCGCAAGCGGAGAGCACCCTTCCCCAGCCACTCATCCCGCGCAGTCTGGGGCGGCGCTAGAGCGCCCGTAGGTGACTAGCGTATAGTTTTTGCAGAGTAGCTCTTGGCATGCAGTACTTGGTCTGCTGTGATAACACAATGTGTGTACAATACTGTAACGGGAGTAAACAAAAAAAAATGCTGAAGCAATGCCGGTGCCCACTCGGCGATCGTCGTTGTACATCCATCGTTTTTACACTGGTGCACGTCGGTGTGACTGAGTAAAATTGTGTACATATGTAAATAGAGCGAAATAAACAGGTATAATTCTTGCAACCGTCTACGAGTTTCCTTCCTGCGAACACCCTGGGAACACAGAAGCATCGAAAAAGAAAGAGTCAAATTTGTCACTGGTAGGTGTGGACATCATTCAACGTTATATACGGAACAGCCCTCGCGGTGGACCCTTCATTCCAGTCCTGGGATGTGCGCAGGAAATACGATTGCTGAAAGGTGACGGTATGGGCTTGCAGTAGATATACTGCGTTACAGTGACTGTTGCGGGAAATGTGGTAGGCGCTTCTGATGTATGGATTATCTAAAGGCAAAGAATGGAAAAAATTTACGATAAAGGTTAAGACGTGCGATTTTTCGGCGCTTAGCCAGACCGGATAAGTTAATCTCTGCTTTTAGTGTCGAGATGCTTGAGGTGTATGAATAGTTAGATAGTATAAATCGCGCCGCACGGTTCTGGACAGACTCGAGGGCGTAAGCGAGGTTATTGTGGTGAGGATCAAAAATCGCATGCGCATACTCTAGCTTTGGCCGGACAAAAGTTTCGAAGGCAACTTTTTTAATAGAAGAGGAACGAGTGAAAGGTTACGGCGTATACACTAGAGTACGATTAGCAGAATTTATGTGGTTAATATGACAGATCCAAGTTAGGCCACGCGAGATGTGCACACCAAGCTATTTAAATGAATCAACTGTAGCAATGTGGTTGTTATTGATACTGTAGTTATAAACAACGTGATTTTGACGACGGTGAATAGACATTAAGGGGAGATGCGAGTCGAAAACGCAAGGTTTTTTTTTTTCAAAAAAATACATATTTTTCATTTTTATTTGATTTCACAAGTTTAGTTTCCTCTACTTTCACGACAAAAAAAACTGAAAATTGTAATTAAACTCGAAGTAGGTCAAAATCGCTTTTAAAGAGCACGAGGTGGCTACTAAAAATCTAAGTGCTGATTGTCTAGAGTCCCCTGGAAATTGTCACCTGGCTGCTTGCTATTGCATTTCGCATGAGGGGTTCACTAAAGCCGCATGCTCAAAATAACCATGATTGCCAAGCTCTCATGATGGAATAAATCATCTTAAATGACAAATCTTTTCCGCATAGATGAGCTTTTACTTATACCTTTAAAATGCGTTTTTCTCAAGATACAATTCTGGGCAACTTCATGAGATTTTTACATCATGTTTTTGGTACTTCTGATAGCCAAATCGGGATGAAATTTTGCCCACATATTTCTTAACATGTGCAGAGTGCAAGTATCTACTTTAAAACTTGATATCACCTAACATAATTATTACAAACCTAGAATAAGCAATTAGTATGGTCTGATCATTCTAAGACTTCTCACATTACAATTTTTCTTGTCCATTAAAATGTCTTATACGCACTTTCTTGATAGTTATTTGCATTCTACAGATAATGTGGAGCAATATGAGCTAATAATGGCTCAGAACGATAAACATTTCCTGGCAAAAGAAGTGTCTACAAAAAGAACTATATTTTACACATTGTCGTGGCACAAAACGAAAACTGTACAGCTTACTATAAAAGTAATTACATATTTGAAATCAGCATAAAATCCTATATATACAGCGAAAATTTCACTGCCTTAGGCTACAGATTAACAAAACTTTTTTTTTTCCGAATCGCATCTCCCCTTAACACAGTTTTAGATACATTCAAGGACATGAGCCAAGTGTTACACCAGTTCTGTATGCGGGTGAGGTCACATTGTAATGTGGAATGATCGGAGGCGTTAGTAATTGCGTGGTAAACAACCCAATCATCCGCGAATAGACGGATGTGAGAAGAAATATTAGAAGGGAGGTCAATAATGTATATCCAGAAGAGGAGGGGTCCAAGTACGGTACCTTGCGGTACACCTGAAAGAACGGGTGTTAGAGATGAAGAGTGCGAGTTGGCATAAACGAATTGCTGACGGTTGGTTAGAAACCCTCGAATCCAGTTTAAAACACAGGGGTGGATCTTAAAACGCGATAAATTTAATGAAAGACGACCATGGGGAGGCTTGTCGGATGCCTTTTCGAAATCTAAGAATATTGTGTCAGTCGGAATGTTACGGTCTAGGTTTATGAGTAAATCATGCAGAAAAAGAGCAAGTTGAGTGTCACAGCAGTAATTTTTTGCGAAAACCATGCTGACTTGGGTGAAAGAAATTTCCAGATGTTAAGTTAGCAATATGGGAGTATATGATATGCTCCATTACTTTATAAGAGACGCTTGTTATAGAAATCGGCAGTTACTCGGCGATGCTGGGCTTCCTTTCTTGAAGACTGGGATGACGTTGCCCACCTGGCAGTCATCTGGAACTGAACCGCTGTCGAGTGATTCCTGAAATATGAGTGATAAGAACAGGCTACACGTTTTTTAGCACTTTAGCGTTGATGCTGTCTACTGCCGTGGATGACGAGTTATTCAATGACTTGGGCAATGCCGCTTGAATCAAATGTGATGTGTTGCATCAGCGGATACGCGGAAAGTGGAAGATCGGGTAAACTGTCGCGTGGCTCATTAGTAAAAACAGAACTAAATACTGTGTTAAGACAATCAGCAATTTCATTCTCAGAAATAGGAAGTCCAGAGCTATTATAAAGTGAGATCTCATTACACTCAGAAGGATTAATTGTTTTACAAAATCGCTTCGGGCTAGTTTGCTACATAGCTGGTAGGGTGTTAAAAAAAACTTCTGCTTAGTTTCAATGGTTAGCCTATAATATTCTTTCTCCACTGCGTAATACTTCTGCCATGTGGAAGCACAATTAGCTCGTTTGGCAGCTCGAAATAAACGTTTTTTCTTAATATTTAGTCGTTTGAGGGATACATTGAACCATGGAGAATTTATTTTTTCTGTTATTGTAATGGTTGGAATGTAAAGTACAGTGAAACCTCGGTAATACGATCACAGCTCATACGAATTCCGGGCTGATACGAATTTTCTTTGGTTCCCGGCCAAGGCCCATTGGCCTGCAATGTAATGGAGCACGGTTGTTGCGAAGCGGTTTTCACCCCGCGACGTTTCGATACGAACGTAAGCTTTACCGCCCAGGTACGAAGAAGTGCTGTCCAAGCTGTCGCAGAAGACTCGCCAAGCACGTGGGAAGCGCCGGAACGCGAGCGCAGGCATGCGCGTCGTACCGCCAAAACATGAGCAATCACGGTTTAAGAAGAATACTTTTCTTACGGTCAGAATAAACCTTCAGAGACACGGCACGGCCCTCCGAGATTGTGTGCGCGAATCTTTGAGGCTCTAATGTGCCTGCATGTGCCTTCGCGTTTAGATTACAGAGGGCATTGGGGCCATGCTTTTTTTTTTTCTAACACGTCGACGAGGGCTGCTGTCGTTGGTACTGTGTCGCGTAAAAAGACCCGAGCCTATACCAAGACGTCCATCCTTTTATTCTACAGCTCGTGCTAACTTCTTCTTCCTTCCCCCCTGTCCTCCTGCTTGTTGCCGCGCGGCCGCTATCGTCCGCAACATACTCCCAAGGGGCCAGGGCGATCACGAGGCAGTTGAATCTCGCTGACTTGCCTCCAGAATGTATAACTTCTGAACGGGTCGTTTTATGGTGTGTCCCGATGCTAGTCGAAGGGTGCAGATGCGCGCGATGTTATCCCTTCCCGGGTGCACTGCCAGAACCTTGCCCAGCTTCCATAGTAGCGGATGTGTGCCTTCGTCATGCATAAGCACCACGTCACCTTCGTGTAGCCGAGGTAGTTTACGATGAGGCGCGTTGTGCGCGGATCGAAGTAGAAGGAGGTAGGACCGCTTCCATCGGCTCCATAGCTCCGCTGTAAGACGCTCACGATAGCGCGCGCGACAGATCAGGTCCTCTCTCGTCGATGACATGCCACAAGAATTTCTGACTTCTTGCGGAAGGCAGATGAGGCGTCTCCCGAGCAAGAAGTGTGACGGAGTCAGCGGTTGCAGTTCATCAGGGCTGCTATCAAATTAAGTAAGAGGTCTGCTGTTTATGACCGCTTCCACTTCGCATAACACCGTAGCGAGGGCCTCGGCGTCGAGACTGTTGCGCCCAAGCGACCGTTTCAACGCGTTTTTGTCGATCTGATGAGGCGCTTCCACCAGCCTCCCCACCAAGGAGCTCTCTCAGCGATGAACTTCCATTTGATCTTGGTGTTGGCCGCATATTCTCGCAGAGCTGGCAGAATGGTCTTGAGCACTCGCGCTGAGCCGTGAAAAGACAGTGCGTTATCCGAGTAAACGGTGTCGGGGATTCCACGCCGCGAGATAAAACGGCGGAAGGCGAAAATCGTTGTTGTCGTTGTCATGTCAGTCGTCAATTCCAAATGGATAGCTCGAGTGACAGCACAGGAGAACATGAGTATGTATGCCTTTCTGCTAGTAGCAGCCGTGTCACGTGTGTAGAGGGGGCCCGCAGAAATCCAACCCAACGACAAAGAAAGGACTGGCTTCCGTGATTCGGTCTCGTGGCAATGGAGCAAAGGGTGAGGTCTCAGCGACAGGCTTGTAGCATTTGCAAGGCAAACAACTCCTCAGTACCCTTTTAACGGCCTGTCGTCCTTTCACAACCCAAAACATCTCTCGAAGCTCGCAAAGCGTGGCCTCTACTCCGCTGTGAAGGACGCGTCCATGCGCTGCTGAAACCACAAAATGGGTGAAGGTGTGCCTTGCTGGTAACAGGATTGGGTGCTTGACGTCAAAAGAGGCTGCTAGCTCCTGCAGACGACCTCCAACGCGAAGCAGACCACCTTCGTCCAGGAAAGGATGTAATCGAAGAACTGGGCTCGTGCACGGTAGTTCTTTCTCTGCGAGGAGGGCCTGCACTTCTTCGGAGAACATTTCTTCTTGGACCCTTTGCAACCAGTAGTGTTCTGCCTTGTGAAGCTCTGCTGCTGTTAACGGTCCGGCCGTGGAACACTGTTTCTTTGACGCGTTTGTAGCGAAGCGCTACACCCACCCGGTGACTCTTAGCAGTCTGTTCAGGTTGCTGTACTTGCCTACAGATAATATAGCGTTCGAACCAAAGCCCGCGGGACGCACCGACGTTTCTTGTGGACTCTGTTCGAAGACTGCAATATCTTCTGAGAATTCAGCGCGCTCAGTAGGCATTGGTTCTTCGGGATCATGAAGCCAGGTTGGACCATGCCACCACATTGTTGACGCAAGAAGATGAGGTGATGAAACCCCCTCGTGTAACCAAGTCCGCGGGGTTGTCTTTTCCGGAACAGTGATGCCACTGAGTCGGCGATGTCAGGCTATGAATCTCGGAGACTCGATGACGTACAAACAGCTCTCTTTTGGCAGGCGTTTTCCGAATCCAATGCAATGCCACGAGTGAGTCGGTCCAGAAGTGTACAGGAACGGAGCTTAGCACTGGTACTGTTTTCACGTATGCGCACAACCTTGCGCCGACGACGCATGCTAATAGCTCTAGACGTGGCAGCGAAATATGTTTAAGTGGTGCCACACGGCTCTTGCTTATGAGGAGCTGTGAGTTGCAGGCGCCGTTTGGTGAGAGCACCCGTGCGTAGATGCAGGTACCATATGCTCTGGAACTTGCGTCGCAGAACACGCGTAGTTCGATTGAAATCGTTGCATCAGCTGCTTGCAGGAATACGTAACGATCGGCGGAATATGGATTGATGCTGGCCAATTCAGAGCGCCAACTGTTCCGGCTTGCTTGTTCTTCTGGGGGAGGGCATCGTCCCATGCGCATTTCTTCTTCCACAAGTCTTGAAACAGTAGCTTTACCCTGAGCGAAAATGGAGCTAGATACCCCAACGGATCGTACACTCTTGCTAACGTTATCCTTCCCGTTATCCCGTCCTGTTATCCCTTCCCGGGTTTCGGCACCGGAGAGAATGTCGCGTAATAAATGACCCGAGCCCTAGGCCAAGACGACCATCTTTTATTCTACAGCTCGTGCTAACTTCTTCCTTCCCCCTGTCCTCCTGCTTGTTGCCGCGCGGCCCCAATCGTCCGCAACAGTACTGTGTTTACACGTGTCTGCTTTGTGCATAAGACATCCTATGAAAGGTTGACGAGGACCGAAAGAAGGCCATGATGGTCGTGGCTAAGTAGTCAGAATCAGAACGGCGAGCTGGGCGAGTTGGTAGTTAAACATAATTTTGCTGTGGGCAGAGGGACCCGGACTGAGGACTAAAAGAGACGTACACACACAGGCGCTGACTGACAACTGGTTTCATTTCTTCACACATGCGGTAAAGGCCTCACAACGTCAATATGCGCGACTGCTGAGGTCGCACTTATGCGGGCACGGCCGTATATCTCCCAAAAAACATCTACAATACCTCCGCGATAACCAAATCATAATAGCACCGTGGTTCTGAAATTTTGCGGCGTTGATCTATCGCGTCAAAGCGCTCCTTCTGTTACCTTTGCCCATGTACTCTAGCGCCATGCAGAAAAGCATTCTAAAGTTTGGAAGGGGGCTACTGCTGTCGCGAATCACAACGCACGTGGTTCACTAATTACACGCGCGTATGGGCCGTATATTTACGAGTGCTGGTAGAGAACATCTAAGAACTTAACTGACAATTATTCAGAGTTCTTCCTGGCGTTGCTGGGGCTGTTATGATCGGACTTTATGGCTTAGCGCCACTTAGACGATCGAAAGTATTTCGCCAGTCTGCCCTGCGTTACTTCCGGGTCAGCGTTCCCCGAAGAGCACCAGTAGCGGCGACAACACGGCAAACCTGCTCTGAATCCTTCAGGGCCGTCGGCACACCTCGTCAAATCCCTTTCGACTCACCTGACCGACTTTGACGGTATGGCCTAGGAGGGGCTGTTTCCAGGCGAGGCTGCTTGCTTTGTTCATCGTGCTACGCGACACACCGAACACTCAGCCGAGAACTTGGGAGAGACGTTTCCCACACTCCGAGAGTGCCTTCGTGGCAGCCGCCTGAGAGGCACCTGCGTCGCAGCCGCTGCCGAGGAGTCATCGCTGCACCTGATTACACGGCTGGTTTACAGGAATGTGCGTCACCTCGGTCAGGTCATTGTGCAGTGCAGTGCGAGGCCGTATTGTGTCCTGAGTGCTCATCTCCCTCGCCGACGGGCGAACTGGGCGTGCCTCTTCCCTCTTTCCAGGGCGGGGAAGGAGGCGGTGTTTGACCTTCCCATTTGGAGGCGGAGATCAAGACGACATCCAGGATTCGACTATCCTGGACTTTATTGTTTTCCCGTGCAGGGAATCTCAGGGAAGGCTAAGGCCTTAAAACGCGAGCGCCGAGGCGCTCCTGATCGTCATCATCTTCCTGCATCATGTAAAAACACGCTACCATGTAAATACTGTAAATAAAACGTTCCTGTTGTCAGCTCCGGCTACTCTGCTCGACTTCTCCCTGCGACATGGCTGGCTCCGGTCCCATGGACAGACCCCCCGACTACATCAGGGCCCTTAAAAACAAAAATTACACCATCTTCCTCTAAAGGGAACCATGTGTAGATGTGAAGCAGCGAGCGCTAACGCTTACACTGGTGGCGGCGTTGACGCTGGCGCTCGTCGCAGCGTTGCGCAGGAGAGAAAACTGGGGAGGCGCAAAGCACACAGTGATGGAGTGGTGTTTCCTACTGGAACATGCCAATCGCTGCTAATGGGCAATGAGAGACAGAAGACTCCGACTGGACACAGAGACCCGCAGTCCGCTTTTAGTTAACGCGCACGCTGTGAATTTTTATTGTTCAACAACGCACAGGAGAAATCTCCCACCGGCACCACCTTGCAGGTCAAGATCCAGTGCCATATATACGGGGTGGCCAGCCAGTGAACGATTGTGCAGCGCGAGCAGTCGGTTTTTTCAACCAAGAAACTCGCTAGCAGACGCTGCCTGCGTCGGCGTCGCGAGGCCAGAGAGGCGGGGGGAGCGTAGGAGAGGAGAGAGAGGGGGGACGCGCATGCGCAGAGGGAGTGTGGACGCCGCGGGCAGGGATGCCTAGAGGAGAGAGGGGGGGGAGCGTAGGAGGGGAGAGAGCAGGGGAGGCACATGCGCAGTGAGGGTGTGGATGCCGCGGGGAGGGATGCCTAGAGGAGAGAGAGGGGGAGAGGAGGTTTTTAATTTTTATTTTTTTTTAAAGGGTTTGCGCTTGCGCAGTAAGGGAGGCCACGCGGCACACCACCACCACCACCGTATTAACCTTCGCCATAAGATGCTTCACATCTAATAAATGAAAATGTGCGCCAGCTTCCTTTTGTCGCATGCTAATTTTCCATGCTTTCTGGTGATACGAATTTCGGATGATACGAATATTCTTGGTGGTCCCGTGAGATTCGTATCACCGAGGTTTCACTGTGCGTATAAGACGATGCACCTCTGCTTTGAAAAGCAACCAATTCGACTCGAGGGAATTTAGCGGAAAGTTAGCGGCAAAAGTGTCAAAGTATTCTGTTAATTCTCGGTTTAGGCTAACGTAGTCTCCTTTATCGAATAAAACTAGGTGTGCGCTGTTAGATGATCGCTCAGGCCGCGCAATAAGGTGATAGGCGTGAAGTTATCCAGATGCGTTGTTAACACACGATCCAAAACGTTGGACGAGTGATCAGTGATGCTCGTGGGATCAGTGACGAGCTGCGTTAAGCCGAATGTTGGGCACGTGTTCAGGAAATCGCTTGCCGGGCTGCTGTTCGATAATGAAGAAGCGGGATCAGACCAGTCGGTGGTGGGAAAATTAAAATCGCCGAACAAAAGGACAAGACTATCGGGGTACTCGTTTATCAATGTGTTTAAGCCTTCATGAACTAAAGGCGCGAATGAACTGTAGGAACTAGGGGGGCCGAAGGCAGACACCAATGAGGATGTGCGGGTGTGTGGCTGTGCATCGGAGCCAAATCATTTCCAATGGTGAAGGAAGGTTTACAGGTGAACAATGCAGATTTCGGTTATTTGCGATTGATACACCGCCACCGCGCGAGTAATCGGCACTATCTGCGATTGTGCCGGTTCATGATGATGATAATTTTCTATCTGTGAGACATGGTAAACTGCGACCGCAGCAGCTCCGCTTTCGAAGACCGACAGGAGACTGCGCTTTTTCCTGTCTCTTTTTATGCTTCCTTCCTTCGTACTTGCGCAGTACGCCACCCGTTTTATTGCTCTAAACTGAGAAGCTCAAGTTAATACAAGTCGCAAAACGAAGCAGACAGGACGAGCACCCTTGTCTTATTTAGCGATTGTCCTAAGTCACGCCGCTCAGTTTAAAGGATCGCTGACAGTGAATTTGGAAACTCGAGATGCTTGTGTTGTTTGAGACTCCTGCATGCGGGGGAACTTCTGATCGATTATTAGGGACGAGCGTTGCCTATAAGATATTTTAATTTGGTTTTAAAGTAAAGGTGAGTACTCATCCGAGTATTCAGGTGCAATCGACATTTTCTGTGGTTTGACGTAGACAGAGGCTCCCCTCGTGACGTTGCAGAGGTCAAACAAGTACTGCCTACGTCAGAGAACATTTTCGGGGTGCGCACAATACCCCGACTGGCACCCGGTGAGGACTATTGTCCGTCGCCCCTATCGCTCTGTTGTCGGGCTGCTCTCAAGGTGGTTTTGGCTGCTTACGCCAGGAATGCTTTTCCTTTTCCTGAGGGGGGACACGCTCAAAGCACCCACATCGTTTCATTCTTCACCCGCGCATGGTATCCCATGGCAGTTTAAAGCCATGGGCGCAAAGAGATAAAAAATGAGATAGAAAGAAAGAGGAAGCAAGGATAGCGACCACATACCACACCACCTGGCCAAGCCGCGCATGCGCAGTAGCTAAGGCACGCACACCGACCGAGACATTGTTGGCAACCTCCACTCTACAGTGCATGTCCTGGCTGCGCCTGATTCTACTGAGACAGTCATAGGGCGTCCGAAGAAAGTGCGTACTCCCGAGGAGGAAGCCGCGCACCTCGACGCTAGACGTGTCGGGCGACGGGCTCGTGCTTCGCTGTGCGAAGCTTTGCGCGACTTAGAGCCAACCTTCGAATTCTTTTTAGATGCGAAGCAGCTATTTGGCTAGGCTGTGTAACGCTGTCCCTCCGTGTGTACCGACGAACGCGCCGCAACGCGCTCCCCTCGCCGCAGGTGTTGGAGCGGTGCCAAGTAGGTCACGCCGCAGCTGCCGGCTGCCAGCCGCCCGCTCGCAACACCTCTGACCCGCCTCCCGTGTCTTTCCGTTCAAAGAAACGTTTACTCGAGTAAACGCTACACCGAGTTTCGCTTCAAACCGTTCTTCCAGCACCCGCGTCGACGCCCGTTTCAACCGGGTCAACGCCGTGCGCACCGCTGCTGCTTCGCATCCCATCAGGGTTCCCTTCGGGGAGATAGTCCAAGTTTTTTCATTATGACGTAGCAACACGCTCAACGATCCATTACTTTAAGTTAACATTACTAGCTGTTCCTTCGCTCGCACTCAACTTCAATTGCCACTATGGTACGTCGGACTCACGATAGACATGACAACGCGCAACAGTCACACGTTCTTTTCAGCAGAAAAGCCTCTATTAGCTCATTGAAATTCAAGGTTGAAGCGCGTGCCTCGCCTTCAATAAACACAAAAAAAAATCTGAAATATACAGCACCAAACAAAAGTGTTGATTGGGCGAGGTTATTTGCGTACGACATAAAAACTGTTCATATTCTTGATCATCTTATGCGATTTCGTCTGCATGTAAGAAGCAATGCCTTTTTTTTTTTCACAACTCCCTGTAATCTTTCAAACATACCTTACACATCTTTTTAAAATATAAAAAGCGCACATTTGTGGCTTAAGGTGCCTGGGTCCCCAGGTAACACACCCCGAAGCAAATGGTTACGCTTTCGTAATATTCTAATTACACATTTTTAAACAATCTCTTCAGAAAGATTGCATCATTTTTCATAGGTTCATATGCTACAAGACTGGAATGTTCCGCGAAGAAAAATATTAATTAACCCTTAAAATCCCTGGAAACCCTTAATTAACCCTTAGTCGCCTCATTTTCTATTTGCGTGCTTTGGTAAATATATTCTGCATTATTAACAGCGGCAGCAAAGCGCTTTAGACACAGCACAGGTCACTCGCATGTGTTATCCAGAAGCACGTTTTCACCTTTATAGTATAGATTGCATTTATTCGTTTTTGTGACGCTTCTGAAGACAGGTAACACCGTGAAGCCTTGGCTGAATTCATTCCCAATGCGAAGCACGTTTTCTCGTGAAGGAACCTAGCAGATGAGTATATGAGTGTAATCCAAGGATTTATGTTAAACTATCTCTTTCATATCGCGTGCTTTTCTACAAGCTTCCTTGAGCTTCGCGAAATCTGCAACCACACAGACACTCAGAAAAAGCTTCGAAATTTTGCTGGTTCCAATATATGCTTGTCAAGATGACTATTAGTTTAGATATTATTTACGATATGGAACATTTCCCGTTTCTGCGTGCTTCCACGTGAAAGCACGCATCACCAACGCGCATCACCAACGGATCCATTCGTCAAAGGAACGACCAGACCAGCGCCCAGTTTTCGCGAGGAGCACCGCAAGCCTGCCTGGCGAAAGTTCCCTCTCGGTATCGTCAAGCACCGCCATGATCGTCAGTGTGGCCGCCACCGAAGAAGCGGAACTGCTGGAAAAAGTATCTTACGTTCGGTTTGCGCCAGAGACCTCGTCCTGGAGCTGCGGCTGGTAAACTGCGTCGTCGCGAACCCCCACGTCCTGCTAACTTCAATGCTCGGGTGTACCCAGTTGCGGACACTTCGCTGCGTGGCCTCTTCGGCAAAGCCGTACGACATCCTGCGTTTTGTACTCCCGATGCTGAAGACGCTGCACACCGTCGAGTTCACGCTGGACGAGCGTTTGCCCGAGAAACAGGTCCGCTCAATTTGCTGTTGCCACGCGGCTCCGGTGTCACCCGGAGAATTTTTGAACCTTCGCAACTTGTACGTAGAGGTGGCTGGCAGCGAGAGAATGGACGTAATCATCGCCCTGATGAGCCTATCAGTGAACGTCAGCGACCTTCATGTGCACTTTCTACGCGGCAATTTCGCCGAGGCGGTCGCCAAGTGCAAGAAGTTGTGGGACAGTCGCGAGCACCTGCGCGCTTTCACGTTCACGTCGGAGGAGCCGTCCACGGCTTTGCCTCTGCTCACATCAGTATGTGAGCCCCATGGAGTGCAGCGTCATGTTCGGCAACGTGCGGTGCGCGTGGAAGCCGCAAGCCGGTTGGAACGGCTTTATGATGAACGAACTCGCCATGCGTCGGGAACCGCTACAACCAGGACGCCAGACTGTCGTGGTTCTGCCTTGGTGCCTCACAGCGGTGCAAATGATGCGCGGGAAGCCGGCGTGAGGAAACACTTGGAGCGACGTGAAGGGCCTCAGCATCGCTCTGATGGATCTTTCCAGCAACGCACATTATCCGTGCGCCGACGTCGCCTATCACGACGGCTTGGTTGACTTCCTGCGGCACTTCAGGAACAACAACGAGTCTGAACAGTACGAGCATCTCGCCGAGTTGAACGCCAACTCGTTCCACTGCGGTGCCGGCTTGGACATGACGGAGGTGCTGCTGGAGGCAGGACTGACGTCTCTAACGGCGCTCTCGCTGTCGCCCTGCGGTCTTCGGCGACTCGGTTCGTTGAGGCGTCTAGCACTCGCGTGCCCGTTCCTCAACGACTTGGAACGTCCGCGTCTACAGCGACGTTCTGAAGTGCTCGCGTTGCCAGAAGGACCTCCAACTGAGCTCTAAAGACGCGGCCGAGCTGAGTGTCGGTCGCAACGGAGGACGCCTCACGTTCGTCGCGGTGCCTCGGTTCAGGTCGCTGGACTTCCTAAGCCACTGCAATGTGCGAGAGTTGCGCATGGGCGGCAGAAATTTGCTCAAGTCCAAACAGCTGGGAGACGTGCTCGTGTTAAACGAAAGACTGCGCTGCTTGATTCTCGGCTACGACGACATGGAGTTCGACGCTAGCCTGTACAAGGTACGATACAATAATTTCAGCATTCTTTCGTACTTAGTGTAGCTACGACAGATACGGGAAAGTTTGACACGCAACGAGCAATCTCAAAAGATTAGCTTAGCATAATAAATGCCAAGAATGCGCCTACATGTTTCCTTGCTTTTTATTGTTTATATGGGTGACTCGTAGTACGCAACGATGACGTTGTCGTTCAAAAAAGCTTTGATATAACAGTTCAGTACTGCGTAATACTCATTTTCGGCGTTCGTGGGCATATTGACGCCGTGTGTATAAGAAAGGGGGAAAATCAGGCGCCTCCGAACCCTTGCAGACGGCACCTACGAAGAACTGCCTGTAAATGTGTCCAATCGATACGTTATTTTTAGGCAGTCAGTATTATATTGCAACAAAAATAATGTCATAATATGTTAATGTATATGTTTTATAGTAAATAATCCTAAATAGCTTGTAATTAAATATCTATTTATCCTGAAGTCATTGATGCGCCGTTTTAGTATAAATAGAATGAAATCTCAAAAAGTATGGGGCCAATTTATTTTTGGTTATGTTCATTCTGAGCTAAGAAAAATTTTACATTGCACATGTCTCGCAGGAAGCGGCACGTCGAACGACTCGTCGAACGTGATAGTGCCTTCAGCAAAGTGGTCATATGCAATATTACACTCCAAACGCGGTTAAATGAAGGCAAACTTATGGTGCAGGAGGTTCAATTCATCGAAATCTTGATAAATCCAGCTCTTTCTTGGCGCCTAGTTGATACAAATAGCAAAAACAAGTGGTGTACACAATTGTGTGCGTAGCGTCTGAAAGGGTTGAAGGGTTGCTCAATACGCTTACGAACGCTAGAAAGAACATTATCAATGTCGCCCAATACCGATGCATGCAACCAACAAACGATTTTGTACCGTTGTTGAGATTGTGTGTGAAATCTGTTTCAGGTGCTAAACGGCTTCGGTCTTCATCCACCTTCAATGAGTGGAATGACTTCTCAGATATTGTTTTGCTAATTAGCTTACACCAATTGCTTGTAGGGCGGCGGAAGAACTGCAATTGCACCTCCTTGAGCATCATCATCATCAGCCTGACAAGACTTACAGCAGGGCGAAAGCCTCCGCCATGTTTCGCCAATCAGCATAGACCTCTGTTTGCTGAGGCCGCGTTATCCCCGCAGGCTTCTTAATCTCATAGGCCTACCTACCTTTCTGCCTGCCCCTCGCGCGCTTGTCTTCTCTGGGAATCCAGCATGTTACTCTTAATGATCAGCGGTTATATTGCCTACGCGTTACAGGCCCCGGCCATGCCTGTTTCTTCTTCTTTATGTCGACTAAGATGTCCTTAATACGCGTTTGATTCCGGACCCACTCTACTCCTTAGAATAGATTTAAATGTACCAAATGTTCTTTCTTTCGGGGCTTTGTCCCTTGGCCACAGTGACGGGAAGGTTGCCAATGCCTTGGAGAAGTTTATTAAAGAATCGAAGAGGTTTAGATCGTAGAATAAATTTATCCGCCTTCCTTATTTTCTAAACTCCTTGTTTTTAATCAAACTGCTCGCATCAACATTTATTTCAGTATTTTTATTCATATATTATTAATATTTGCAATTTTTGATTTATTAATTCTTTTTTCATCTTTAAATAGACATCTAAACTAATATTTAAGAATTTCTTGAAACTACCCGGTTCTTGGCCAATCCCCCTGCGTGGGTGCGCGCCACGTTCCAAAGGATCTACTCTACTCTACTCTACTCTACACTCTGCTCCCTGATTGTCCAATGAGGTGACACATTGTTCTTTCTATAGCTCGCAGCGTCGTCTTTCATTTCAGTTGAACGCGTTTCATAAGCCTCCAGGTTTCTGCCGGGTAGTTATAAGTACTGCTAAGGTGCAGTAGTAATATAGCTTTTTCTCTTGAGGAATATATTGCCACGTGTGTTATTTTGATGTGCTCTGTTTAACCTCACAAAGACTGTGAGCAATGCTCGGCGCAGATCGCGCCTCAGTGTTCGAGAAGCCTCACGTTTGTAGTAGAACGTTTGTTAACATTGCGCACAGCACGCGAACACCCAAGATTATTCCAGAGCTTGCGCGATGACCAGTGATAAGGGTAGAATGTTCGACGCGGTATGTATAAAAGCCGGCGCGCTCCAACGATGATCAGTTTATCGACGGACGACGCTCTGTTCGCCGCTATCAGCGCCAGTGGGTATCGCTGTAATCTGACTTTCCATTTACCGGCCACAAGTTCGGCCTAATAAACAGTTTAATCTTGGACATACCGACTACTGCCTTCGTCGACGTCACGACCACGTGACGATATACCGGTAAACCACCATTGATGAGCTAGTTCCTGGAGTGCACCTGACTGGGCTGATTGGTACGTGATTAAGACTGGAACAAATATCGCTGCACACGGGACGGTGAAAGAACAAGGGTGCTGAACTAGCAACTGGCTTATTTCTGGGATGTCCAAGATATATATAGAGTCTTTGCGCATTGCGCAGATGCTACTTTTGGTTGGTCTTCTGCGCTATGCGCAACGCTTCTATATATATTGCACACCCCAACAATAAACTGCAGTGAAGTTCAGCGCCCTCACCTGTCGTTCTTGCACCGTCCCATGTCCAGAGCAGTTCGCTCGCGTCTTAATGACCCACCGTGGTGTTTCTAAGCTCTCTCAACAATACAATCTGCATAAACGTTACGAAGATAGTGGCTTTCAAGCAAACACTCACCTGTAGCACTTGCGCAGACTGGAAATAGTTGCAACTCTGCTCCATTCACGACACAAACTGCGCCTCGCGAGGCTGAATAATCTGAGCTGCTTCGGCTTCGACTTCGCCACTTCTTGTCAGGCTAAATATGGCATGACGTCACAGTGACAAATACTAGTTTTGGCTCACGAACAAATAGCCGTGGCTGCGCGGCAGGCCGCTGAACATTTTGCGCTTCATATTACGCCGCAAGCGGAGACGACGTGAGAGGTTGATGATGCTGAACATTATTTTGCAATCGCTTTAGCTAAGAAAGAGTTTGTATTCAATTACTGTATCTAATTAATAGTAATTGCATCAAACTACAATAATATGACTAATAATATATGGTAACAATATCTACTGAACAATATTCATCTAATTAACAATGATAACGCGGTAGTCCCTACCGGTTACCAAAAAAGATATAAGCGCGAAACAAAGTTTCCTGGCTTAAATTAATCTTAATATGACCCCTCCACCTGGAAAGGGTGTGCTCACGGTGGCATTCCTGCAGAGTGAACGTGCCACATTTGTTTTATTAGCAGCGCAGGGCTTTTCGCCTTCTGTGGCGATTTCATGAACTTCTTGAAAATCCTACAGGCAACCATTAAATGTAAAATGGATGTTAGTTTTTTTGTTTTTTTTATCGTGAGGGTAACTGGTGGTGAAAGGGTGCCAAATAAGACGCCGATACAACGGAAAAAAGAAAAGTCACAGTTTCGTCACAAGGGCGAAGCAAACAACGCGATAGCAAGAAATTGGAATGTCACACGAAGATCGAGGAGCAGCTCGATACTTGTAGCTTCCCGCTGAAGCACAAAGAAGGACGCTCGAAAAGGACGCGCAAGTATACACAGGACAAGCTTGAACTAATCACGGTCACAGTTGTTACGCCTTTGTGTTTGAGCAACGCGCTGCAAGTGTCGACAACTCAGAACCCGATGCTGTCAGATATGTGTTCTTGTAAAGTGCGGCGCGATATGACCCCTCTGCGTCTCCTGCCACACGGTGGCGTCTGACCCAAGGTGTTCCCGGCGTTCTTTTTTTTTTTCGTTCCACAAGACGAGTAGGTACAGAAAGGCGCCACTTTTACGTGCGCGTCTCAAGGGCAGTTTTCTAATTGAAAGAAAAATGTAGGAGCGTTGCGTGCTAGAAATTACGCTCAAGCTCCTCCGAGATCTGCGTGCCACCACATGTAAACGGTGTATATAAATAGCTCGCCATTATTACGCTGAAGCATATCCATATAATTGCTATCGCAATAAAATTTCATCGACGATTACCATACTGCCTTGTGCAAATTTTGAGCGCAGTTGTTTAGGTGTTCGGTATTGTGATCATTTTATCAAATGTGCACGCAAAGGGCGACTCGGCGCGGCGCGAGTGGGAGTATAGAATGCTCGGTTTTCGCGTCAACGTAACCTGGCGTCGCCAACTTCCGCCGCCGCTGGCAGACGCGAACGCTGCGCTGGGCAACAAAGGGCCCTTAAAAGTCGGCTAGAGAGTACACTGTAGCTAGAGCGTTGCACACACAGTGTCCCTTCCACCAACGCACGTCTTCTTCTTCTCCCAAGCCTAGCAGGTCAGTCCACTTTCGCGTGCCCGTGCGCGAGAGACATGCGTTGCGCTGTCACATGGAAGCGCCAAGAGGCACGAGGCATTGCCGACGATAACACAGCGGCTCGCTGGCTTTCGTGCTGGACACTCCTTGGGGCAGTCCCTGTTTCACTCTCTTTCGTCCTTGTTCGCTATTGGTTTCGCTAACAACGGGGACGCCACTGAACGCATGAACGGGCGTCAAATAGTTGCACTCTTAGAAACAGCGAGAGAAGACAGGGACTGAAGGGGCACGCACGTGAGCTCTGCGATGTCTTCTTGCGCTGTCTTTCGTTACAATGCTTCAAAAGCCGACCGCCGACAAGTATTAACAGACGCCGACAAACTCCTTCAGGAAGCCGTTGCTGGGCCATGACCTGGAAGTGTTTTGTGGCACTAGTGCCCCTACATTCGCCATAGGAGCGATTATAGTGACACTGGATGTGGCCCTGAGTCTGATGTAACGACACGAGCGATGCCAAAGCTGCTGGAAACTGGCTGAAGAGGCCACATCCACATTTTATACATGCGGCGGACCTTCGAAAATAATTTTTGTGGAATAAATCTCCCCAACTCCAAGCAACAGCTCTCTAGCGAATAGCTAGCATAGATTTCAGGCAATTATTACCGCTCAACACTGTCAGCTTGCGAAGCTGACCCCTTAATTTGATATTTGACTTGCAAAGGTTCTTTTGATTACAGAACTTTGATGTTGCTGTAGCATAACCGCGAGCGGCACGCACTTCTGTCAAGTTTGTCAGCCAAGCGCATTTTCTCAACAATACAAGCACATTGGTTCACGCAAAGGTCTGTCAAAAATCACTTCATTGCCAAAACGGCCAAATTCAAATTGATTCTGAAAGTTCAGTGGCTGGACTAACTACTAGAAAGTGCTGGGTGCACGAGAAACAAATTCAACAGGCGAAAATTGACGATTCAAAGCGTCGATCAACGGTTATCGATTTGAATAGGCGTGATAGCGAAAGAGTTAACTAAAGTTTTAGGGCGCAAATATTTAAAATAAGATTCCTACACCACGCTTAGCGGTTGCGGCATCTGGGTTCACCTACTCTGTGTACTTTGGTTCAGAGAGCTGAGAGCCTTATTTATCGCATTTTGATTTTCCTTCTTTTCGAACAGAACCTGGAAAAGCTCCGGAATCTACGCCTTTTGTGCTTGCGGTCGCGTGCATACCACGACACTCTTGACGTGAAAGGCTACATACAGTCGCTGGGCTCTTCTATGGAACATCTCAAAGTTCTGCACGTCCACTACACGGGCCGGAACCACAGTTTTCAGCGGCTAACGTGGGTTCGTCGCGCTGAAACGGTTCTAGAACTCCGCTGTGAACTGGACGACGTACTCGTGGAGCCGTTCTTGTGTGGTCGCGTGCTCAGCGACTCACCGTGTGTCGTCTGCACGATGCAGACTTTCATCGGGCTCGTGAAACCCAAATACCGCGATGTGCACACCAAGTTTTAGTGAACACCGACTCTTTTAGCGTTTATCAGATTGTTTTACCTATCCCTTAGACGTACTTCCCTTCTTCCTGAATTCCCGTTTACTGAAGTCTCCAATGGTCAAGCCAATGCTGCTCGACACTTTGTGATAGTTATCAAACTGTAGCGAGTTGTCGCACGTTTGTTCTTGTTCCTTAGATAGATGTTCTCTATGTAATGCAACGGACTGCATGGTAATGCTTGTGTCTGCGGCAGCTATGCAGTCGAATATAGTAGGCCCTTGCAACGATTGACTTGTGTCCTTAGCGGTTGACCTCCGCGTCATAGCAGAGCTCCCGCAAAGGTCTGGACTGTATATGGTAACTCGATGCCAGCGGCACCAGCGGAGGAGGCGGAAATATCGAGGCGCCCTACTTGACTACACCGGAATTCCGCGAAAGGCTTTGACTGTGCAGAATTCTTTGACAGTGCTAACTGAAACCGTGTCTTCTCCGGAGAGTTGGCTTTTACTGCGACTGCTTCTTATGTGCGCCTGTCGCGCATAGGAAAGCTTAAGTAACGATGTTTCTTTGACGGTATGTAAAATAAACGCGTTGTTTCTATTACCTGTCGACAGACTTGAAAAGCCCCATGTACCCTGAATCTATATAATCTAATATTGTCACGAATAATCCTGAATAAAACTCCGTATATAGTGGAATGTCGCTGATAACTTTTAAACGGGAATCGTAAAATAAAGCTTACTGGGCGAAAATTGAATTAACCATACTCAAAAAAGGAAGAAAAAGGAGAATATGAACACTCCGTCAGAAACTCACTTTTACTTAACAGTGCAGCTGACTAGGCTAGTTGGTTATGCATACTTAAAATTAACAGTGCAGAAAACGGACGGCCACACAAAGGAAACACACAGGACAAGCGCTGCTGCGGACAAGCTAGAAAAAAAAGAGAGAGCGCTTGTCCTGTGTGTTTCCTTTGTGTGGCCGTCCGTTTTCTGCACTCTTAATTTTAAGTAACTTTTACTGAGCCACATTGCTGATCAATTTGCGCTGCACTTTCTCATTTCACCATTGGACGCAGCGGCCACGCCTGAAAGCGGTCTTTTCGCAGCAAAAACCCGACGCTGCTGCGACCTCAGCGGCTCTGCAACGTGCAGATCTTTGCTTGTTAGAACGCAGTTTGTCCTATAGTATACCAAAAAAATAACCTAGTATTTCTAGGTATATCAGTCAACATATGCTTTCGCGGTCGTATTATCCCACTTTGGGCAAAAATGTGATGGTATTGAACGCATGAAGGTGCATTATTTGCAAGGAACGTTGGCCGGGAATAAAAAGAAAAACGTGTTAAGTTAAAAAACTTATTATTAAGAACCATAAGAACGAGATTCCATTGTGCTCCCAAATCCAACATCATTGGCTATATGCATGAGGCGAATGGTAATTTCTCAATCCTGATCGCAACGCCTTCGAACTGCGATGCAGGCAAATTGTCCTCTTCATTGTTTTTATCGCGTGCTTATTCCTGAGCATTACCTCGCGTTTTTATTGTCACTGTTTTTATTTCATACTAGAAAAGCGCAAAAAACAGGGACGAAGAAAGAACCACACGAACCAGCGCAAACTATCAACTGAGTTTTATTGAAAAACATTCATATAAATAGTAGTGCAAAAAGTCACATGGTCACAAACCAACTCGCCCAACAAGCCACTCTTCTGAAGTTTTTATTTCATGTTTTGACATTACTTTTATCCATGCTCTGTTTTTATTCTTTAACAAATATACTTGTTTGCGTTGCCAACACCTTTTATTCGTTCATGCTAGACTTCCTTTAATTTACCTTTGCATTGCTACTCGCGCTGACGATGTAACAAATAAATATCTAAACAATTCAAACGCTATTCATTTACTGGTAGTCGATAACAGAACGCGCAGAACACCTAGTCCGAGCAAGTGCCACAGTCCGACGCTGATGACCTGCTGTATTTCACTTAAAACGTATTTGCGGGCTAGTTGGTAAGTCATTTCCGCATATGGCAGCGCACACCAGGTAAAAACGATCACGCACACAGAGGGACGGCACAAGCGCTGATACTCGCTTGTGACACAAGCGCTGATATTCGCATGAGCGCTTGTGTCGTCCCTCTGTGTACGTGATCGTTTTTACCTGGTGTGCGCTGCCATATGAGAAGTGTCTTTCACTGTCTTCGCTACAGTGAATCCTCGATACAGACAGGCAGCTGCCTTGGCTATGCTAGCCACCATAAGAAGGTGACTACCATATAGTAGTCACTTTCTTGAAAAAAAAAAGGGGGGGGGGGAGGCTTTGGGGGGTGTAAGGACAGTTTGATCCCTGCTGAAAAGCGAGGTGGGAGTTCTCAAAAGTGAACGCAAATGGCACTTTTTGGCAGAAAATAGAGGCTGTGGCCGCAGGGCTTCTTAAGATGCTGAGCGAACGGGGTGACGTCATCCGCGGTATGCCGCGTTATCTGACACAGCAGCAACGCTAGAGCGCGGGCTCCTCGATTAGCTCCGGAACGGCACGTCTCGAGTTAGGTCAAGGAGGACACGGTTGAAGACATGAGAGACGCTTGTTCACGTAGCGCTCGGCTGTTTGTCGTTATTCCGGATATCGTTATCCAGCCGCAGAACTGTCAGCTTCGCTATGCTTACTTGAGCCTTCGTCACATAAACAGCGCTCTATATTCAGTGAGCGGCGGGAACCTTCCGTCGGAGTGTCGCACGGCTCCGCCAAAGGAACCGAAGATGACGAAGGTTTCCACGCCCACTCTTTCGGTGCGCTCGCGTGGGCGGAGCAAGACAAAATTTTCCTTCTGGCATTCTGAAGCTCCGGCGGCAACAACTGCGGAAAAAATTAATGCATCGTCGACAATAATATCGGTCCTTGTAACCACGAAGTTCTATCTATTTCTGAATCCTCTTCAGCATCCCTTTAAGTGCGCATTCACGAACCTCAAGTGATCGGAATATAAAGGGGCCACGAGGCACAATTTTCGATCATAATCTGTGTTATGTGGGCTAATTATTGGGAGTTCACAAACAAGCTGGCGAAATTTCAGCGTATTTGGTCGAGCACTAAATGTATATTGGAATATTTTTTTCGATAAGCGCACCAGCGTCTGAAAGTTGGGCAACACTGGCGCACTCGTGAGCCACGATGAAACGGAATGTAGATGCTTTGGAGCATCTACATTTCGTCTGATGATTTTGTTCCGTGGTCAGCTGGGCGTGCACACGAGCTGTTTCAGCCTTCTTCAGCTTGACATTGAAACTGAATAGTTTGTAGTGGCTGAAACTTAGGTCGAAGACAATGGCTTCACTCCATGCCACACATGACGTCACAGGCGCCATGGCAAAATGGCGGTCGCCGGCGGTGGGCGGGGCTTATACGCGGTGATTCTAGGGCTTATTTTACACTGAAATATTATTTTGCTCTCTATTTTCCATAGTATATAGGCCCGATAGACCCTGTACTTCTGTTTTTTCAGTGAAAACCGCAAATTTCGGGTGGCCGTGTCATGGCCCCGTTAGGACGCCGTCCACTAATGCGTGCCTCTTATTCAGTGCTGGGCAGTATCGAAGATACTTGTATCTTAGATAATATCTTAAATACTCCTTCAGTATATTGTATCTGCATCGCGATACATCTCGCTACACGAGTATCTGTGTCTGTATTTCCGATACATTCAATAATGCATCGTGTACTTAAGATACAAGATACTACTATCGAAACACCGCCGCGCAAAGCAATATTGGTTGACTGAAATCTGCTTCTCCAGCTGATACTGCTGTCACTAATATCCTTGTTACACAGACAGGTTAACCACGGTTAACCGCGTTGAACCTTCGTTAGCGCCAACCCCAGTTTACCGATGTTACACAGCACAAACCCAACCTCCACGGACGCCGCCATTTCCTCGGTTAACCGCCAAACCGAGGTTGCCAAGCTCAGTTTCCTACAACCGCGGTTAGCGTGACAGCGGTTAAGCGTAACTGCGGTTACGTTAACCGCAGTCTAGGCTACCTGTGTAACAAGGGTATAAGCCACCTAAATAAAACTAATGACAGTGGCACTCCGTTATCTATCTGCCAGAGTCGTAGATAAACTTTAGGCATGGGCTTCACAATACGTCAGAATTTTGGACGGCCGCACACGGCTAGGAAACGCTATAGTCCCTGAGAAGCGACAGGCTGACGGTCCGCGGTTGCTTCGCTCGAAGTACGTTCGAGAGCACTGCCGTACGGTAGCGTGAGCGCTGATACGTGGTTTATTTCATATCTCGCGGGCTTTCTTTGAAAGCGGAAAAAAAATCCCCACGCAGCATACACGTCGACACAACAAATTGGATCGGTCTTCGTCGAATATGTCCCCTGCGACGTTACCAAACGCACTTGGCCCTAAAGTGAAGATTAAAAGTTGCATAATTGACCTTAGTTATGAAGCAATTAGACGCACTATAAAAAAAATTAACTTGACGAGTGCCACATGTTGGCAAGCCGTACGCCGTCGGTATTATTCAGTCACCGTTAACCATTTTTAGGTGCGGAGCAATTTAGGGGGCCAGGCTCTCGCATGCTGTCGTCGTCGCTTGGCGTCACGCAAGCAAAACAACATATAACATAGCCCGCTGCATCATATTGAGCGCACGCTCGCGCCAAACAGAATTATTCTTTCTCTTGTTATTCGAGTGCCTCGATGATGACTTTAACACAATTCTTCTTCCTCTTGTTCATCGAGCGCCTTGATGATGATAATAACGCATCATGATCATAGCATAGCCAACTGTATCACATATAAAACTACATCATAGCATAGGCAACTGTAGCATATTGAACGCGCGCTCGCGCCAAAGTCTCATTCCTCTTGTTCTTCGAGCGTCTTGATGATGATATAAATTGCGGGCATTACTTCTATGGCTAGGGCAACACGATAACACAAACCAAGTATAAAAATCGAAAGAGGAAGCAAGCGAAAAATGACAGCTTATAAAAAGCTGTCATGTTAAGCAGCCAAAGAAATTCAAATAAGTTGCAGAAGGGTCTCTTGAAGGGCCAGTTGGTACATGATACTGCGTGGAAACAGTGCAGTATACCAAATAAGTTGTTTCGGAATTAAACTAATATACAAACAGATATTTCATTAAAATAATGTTGGTGAAGGTTAAGACATTTTCAAGCTTACATGTTTGTACTTAGGCGTTTGCTGATTCACTATACAGCTCTATAATAAAAAATAATTGAAAATCTATCGAGGTATCTTAAGACACAATTAGGCAGTATCGTATCGGATACAGTTATTCCGCAAGTATCTTGTATCGGTATCTCAAATACTTCTTTCCCGAATATCTTGCATCGTATCACGATACAACTTAAATGCATCTTTATTCAGCCCTGTTCTTAATCATGTCACGCTTTCGACGCGTAAAACCCCAGGTATTATGTTTTTTTTTCTTCTTTTTTTTTCCTATAGTATAGTGAATGTTGGGGTGAAACACGTGAAAAATCTCGACGCCGTCGGCGCGAGCCCGAGGATGGTGCGACGGGTTCGATGGCATAGTTCACGAGATACGTTCCCTCGAAGACGTGACAGTGGCCTTGACACCTAGACAGCAGCTACGGCCAAAGGCCATGTGTGTTGCATATAAGCGCACCAAGGAGGGAAGATGCCATGGGCGCGATATCTCCCTAGCTACTGGTCAGCTGAACACTCCTGACTCCTGAGGGTATATTTTCATATCTGTCTATACTGCAGCGCTGGTAGCGATACCTCGGAGATATTTTAACGCCAAGTTTTCTATATGAACCTGACCGCGATCTTATAGTTCTATGCAACAAAATTTCAGTGAAGGAGGAGCGCGTGAGGGATTGGGGCTAAAGGAAAGAGGGCCCTTGAAAAGCGCAAACGACGAAGACGAAAGAAACACATACAAAAGGACAGGCGCTGTTCTATGTGTTTCTTCCTATTCGTCGTTCGCCCTTTTCAAGTACCCTCTAAAGATAGAACGATAAAGATAAAGATAGAACAACTCACCCAAGCCAAGGTATTAAGGGAAAGAATTCATTTAGGGTCATCCATCGCCTATTCAGCGTAGTCAGCTTTAAGAGAATATTACTAATTTGAATACCGATACGCTGCTTCATTTCCACTTTTCTCGCAAAATGCACTGATTTCGCTTAATTACGCAAACTAGTGAGCTCGACGCCACTTGCACAGCAAAGATCTTGACACCTTATTAGGCGCTTATATGGTGTTTGGATCGCCCATTGCTAGCACCCTCAGGTTTAAAGTGCGAGATCGAATCACTGGATCGAACAAATGGAATTATCTTGCTTGACGATTATCATTCGAACAAAAACTGACGATGCCTGCCAACGACCCATGAAAAAGTTCATGGGTTGCGAAGGGCTGCGAAGGGATGAACGACGTCATTGACGGCGCTCCCAATGGCGCGCGCGCTTGGGCGCGAAGTAGAGAACGGCGTAACTGACGCAGCAGCCAATGGAGACATTAATCGCTTCTCATGGCGAACGGTTTTTCATTTCGCCTAGCCATATACAGCTTTCGCTGTAAGAGGTTCCAACAACGGTAGTCCAGCTCACCACCTCTCGGTCCGCGACAGCCGATGACGGGCACGCTGGCCACTGCGGCACTCTCACACACTCTATATTCGCCTGGTGCGCCACCGATGGCGGCGCTGCGAACGGCGCTCCGGTGACGCAAAGGCGGGGATTCCGCTTTTGTCGTCTGCTAGGCCACGGGCTAGGCTCTGCTAAAACGGCAGCATTTTCGTTATAGTTCTCTCGCGTCGCAAGGCGTTCCTCGACTACTAGGTGCATTTTCTTTTAACGATAGTACTTTAGATGACTGCTAGCATTACAGGAGGTTAAGAAACGTTAACATTTGACATATCTTCTATATACCCACAGCTATCGCGGTCAGTATCATGCCCCCGAGTTCGTAGCGTCACTCACTGGGTTGGATGGCGTTGAAATAGGTTACGTTAAAGCGCGAACGTCCAGCCAAACTAGTTAAGAAGAGTCTACGCTGTTTTGGAAGCGAAGCGCTATCAATTTTATACGGCTCATTCGCAAAAGTTAGCGTTGTGTGAACAGACTTGAGTTAAATGAAAATTCACACTCCACTCCCAACTGTGGTGTGGTGTACACAGAACGTTTGCCGACAAAATAAAATTGATAACTTCACCGACCAGCGGGTTATTGCGGACAACTAGCGTGGATTGGGCGAGTTGGATGCACATTAAAACTTGTTATACGTACTATCGGATCCGAATGAAACGCCAGGAGTGGTGCGTGTGGTACCGTTCGCTTAGAGATAGATACGCTCATGCGGTTTACCGACCGTGATCCACATTCATGCTTCCGATTGCGCAGTGCTACCTAATCGGGTGTGCGGGCCTTTCAATGGTTATGACAGGACGGCGCGCGCTATACAGTTCCTAAAGGCCTGACCACACGTGCGCGTTGCAGCGTGTCAGCGCGTGGATTTTTGACGCGGCGTCGCGCCCTCTCCCTATGGAGAGAGAGAGGGCGCCCGGCTACGCGAAGCTGCGCGCCCTTTCTCTCCAATGGGGAGAGGGCGCGACGCCGCGTCAGAAAGACACGCGCTGACACGCTGCAACGCGCACGTGTGGTCAGTCCTTAACGCTTGCGCAAAACGCTCCGCTGTCCGTGTTTCATTTGACACCGATAGTAGCTTGGTAAGCAGTAGGAAAAATCGGCGAATGTGTCCAGGAAGAGGAGAGAGAAAGCTCTTTCCCACCATTCTTTTGGCCCCTGTGGCTGATTATTGCTATTTTTTACCGCGCTGTAACAAGATTGAATATTTTAAGGTGAGAGCCTTAGATTCCCCATCAAACGCGAAAATTGACCGTCGACGTTCCACGTCGACCACGTCAACACGAGTGATGCAAAAAAAATCACGTTATGACGTCATCAGGGCATCACAGACCACCAAAATTTGTGACGTCATAACGTCACGTCCCACGATCACGTCATCCCATGACATCATCGCTTTGCATTGCCTCGGGATCGGTGGCCGATCACGGAAGCAATGCAAAACAAGGCTATGTGTAGAAAGCTTGCAATGCCTCCAGTATCGGAGGCAGTGCAGAACCACGTTACGTCCAGAAAGCATTCGGAGAGAAGCGGGGAACTGAAGAAAAGGAAGATGTCTTTCGCCTTCGAGTCATCTTGGGCAAATGTGCAAGGGACCCTGTGAGTGTATTTAGTATAGTGATCGCACCCCGCCCAATGAGGAGTCGACCGTTGAGAGTGATTTACACTATTTTATCTTAAATAAATCTTATTGCGACTTTCAATGCGAAGGCTCTGTATTTACGTTCGTATGATTACACTAATTCTGTTCAGCATACTTTCAGACGACCGTGAACGAGTCAGCAAACATCCATTTTTAACGTAGGGATTAAAATATGTTGCAAAAAAAAAGCTCCGCACAACCTACCAATATTTCATATCACCGTAGTGCATCTCCTTTAGAATCATGCTCTCAACCTTTTTATTTCGTGTTTAAATTTCAATTACTTACGATGCGCTTACTCAGCAGCTGCTGAAAACGTGGATTTAGTCTAAGGTTGTTGCCTGTAACAACGATTTATTTCATTTGAATGGAATCACATGTTGTTTGTCATGCACTTAAAACTCCGAACATATGAATTGAATCGAAGGAGCAGGCTTGGCAACCGAACACGCGCAGCACGCGGTATACACATGTTGTGCTTTAACGGAGACACGGAAGCTGAAGCCCGAACGCTTAAGTGATCGAAAACGGGCCGGAAAGTCATTTTGAGTGCGCCACGGCCATAGAACAGTCGCGAAAAGAAATCGTGGTCATACATGCAAATGTACATATTGATGGCTAGCAGACGACAACAGGAGCAATCGACACGGAACGTTCTTCTGAAGGCAACTCCGCGCGATTTCGATGGGCGCTTTGCTTGAACATTCAGTACAAATTGTTTTATGTACTTGCGCACGAATGTTTCAATAACTCGAGCAGCACAGACGGGACGTCAGCGTCGAGCAGCCTTCACGTAGCGAGCGAGCGCGCGAAGAGCGGCAACCGAGCCCTCTCCCTGACGTCACACGCGAGAGGGCGCCACTCCAAGATCTCGAGGCGAATATAGGCTTTACAAACGCGCCTTTTATATCTAATACAGGGAGCAAGCGGTAACCTGGAGAAGACTCCAGGCCGGAACTTACCCGCATGGAACATTGATGCACGCAATGTATCCAGGGACATACGGGTGGGACTGCAAGTTTTGCCCACCGGACATGCGCAACACCCTGCGCCACATGGTGCTGGAGTGCAAGAACAATCCTAAATTACCACCATCATCAAACCCCAAGCGAAAACGAGGAGAAAGAAGCGGATACAGAGGAAAGCTTCGAAGACCAGTGGGAGGCTCTGCTGGTGACCCAAGACCCTGACAACCAGCTACGATTGGTGAACAGGGCTCGGGCGGCGGCAGCGAGCCATGGCTACCTGGACTGAGGAGGCCACCCGCCTTAGGGCTGAAGTACAAAGAGCCTGGTCGAAAATAAAGTTCATTTCATTTCATTGTCCTCTCACAGTGGCCTTGCTAAAGTGAATTAATGCATCCTGACCGTGACATCCACGCAGTGGCGTAAATCCATAAAGACCACAAGCGGGGACACACATCTTGCAATGGCGGCCATTTTGTTTATATATATATATATATATATATATATATATATATATATATATATATATATATATATATATTAGTAGTGGGAAAAGAATCACGCGGACCCCGATAGAATAAGGAACAAGAAAATACGACTTTCGTTGGTTTGGCACTGTATATTCTTACTAACGTTTCGTCTGGTGGACCAGACTTTGTCAAAGGGTCCACCAGACGAAACGTTAGTAAGAATATACAGTGCCAAACCAATGAAAGTCGTATTTTCTTGTTCCTTATATATATATATATATATATATATGCTTTATTTTTAATCACATGAAATTAAAGTTATGCATTGTTATATAATAATAATAATAATTATTATTATTATTATTATTATTATTATTATTATTATTATTATTATTATTATTATTATTATTATTATTATTATTATTATTATTATAAAACAAGGATCAGCATATCGGCGCCAATAGTAAGCGACATAGCATGGCGAAGTTAGTTTCGATCAACTTGTGGGCAGGCGCTAGCGTTTTTGCAGCTGCGTCATTCGGGTTAAATTATGCAATAAAGATTGTACCACTTTTTGTGCTAACGCATAAAGGTATTCCCCATCGTGTGTACCGGCTAGAAGTACTTAGTTTCTGTTCAATGAAAGTGTTTCAGATTTCAGAGTTGGTTTTACGGAGAGTGCGTTGTCCTTGACTGTCAAGAAAGTCAGTCATGGCATGTGGAAGATAAATCTCGACGGGGGGACACTTGCATGGTGTGTCCCCCCCAGCCTGAACACAGGGGGGGGGGGGGGGAATCAGGACCCCCCCTGACACCCCATGATTTACGCCACTGCATCCATGGCAGCGATGGCGTAGTGGTTAGAATGGCAGCGATGGCGTAGTGGTTAGAGCATCAGCCTCGCATGCAAGAGGTCCGTGGTTCGAATCCCGGTGCCGGACAATTCCCAACCGGATTAAAAAAAAATCCGCGTGATGATGGAATTGTGTAAAAAAAGGCCTGGGGTGCAGCCTCACTGGCGACCACAGCCAGCAATGCACTCCCTCACCAGAGCAGGATTGGCCACCGTGGTGCAGTACTTGGCCACTACCTCCCACATGAATACACCAACTAACCCTCGGCCCTCAGTCCCCAGCGGCTGCGAAGCAACTGACCAAGGCGGCGGTCAGACCTGCGACGCAGCGGAGGGTGCTAAGAATCTCTGGGTCCGGACAGGCCGCCATTGGAATCTGAACTTGGCTACGTTTAACGCCAGAACTTTATCTAGCGAGGCGAGTCTAGCTGTACTATTCGAGGAATTAGAGGGTGTTAAATGGGATGTAATAGGGCTCAGTGAGGTTAGGTGGACACATGAGGCTGAAGAACGGACACGTCCTATGCTATCGTGGCTTAGCTGACAGAAGAGAACTAGGGGTGGGGTTCCTTATTCATAAAAATATAGCTGGTAATATAGAGGAATACTATAGCATTAATGAGAGGGTGGCATGTATCGGTGGCATGTATCGTAATTAAGTTTAATAAGAGGTACAAGATGAAGGTGGTACAGGCCTACGTGCCTACATCAAGCCATGATGATCAACTGGTTGAACGCTTCTACGAAGACGTAGAATCAGCAATGAGTAAGGTAAAGACACAGTATACCGTACTGATGGGCGACTTTAATGCAAAGGTAGGCAAGAAGCAGGCTGGAGATCATGCAGTTGGGGAATATGGCATCGGCTCTAGAAACGCCAGAGGGGAGTTACTAGTAGAATTCTCAGAACGCAACAATTTACGGATCTTGAATACCTTCTACAGAAAACGGGCTACTCGTAAGTGGACGTGGAGGAGTCCTAATGGCGAAACTAAAAATGAAATAAGACTTCATAATGTGTGCCCACCCGGGCATTGTACAGGATGTGGAAGTAGTTAACAAGATCCGATGCAGTGACCACAGAATGGTAAGATCTAGAATTCACCTAGACTTGAGGAAGGAACGGCAGAAACTGATACGCAAGAAGCCGATTAATGAACTAGCTCTGAGAGGGAAAGTACAGGAATTCAGAGTTTCACTTCAGAATAGGTACGCGGCTTTAACCGAGGAAACCAACCTTAGCGTTGACGCAATGAATGATAATCTGACTAGTATCATTAAGGAGTGTGCAGTGGAAGTCGGGGGGTACAGTCGTTAGACAGGACACTGGTAAGCTATCCCAAGAGACGAAAAACCTCATTAAGAAACGTCCAAACCATGAAAGCCTCAAATGCAACAGACAAAATAGAGCTGGCGGAGCTTTCCAAGTTAATCAATAGGCGTGAAGTAGCCGACATAAGAAAGTATAATATGGAGAGAATTGAGCATGCTATAAAGAACGGAAGAAGCCTCAAAGCTATGAAGACAAAACTGTGCATAGGCAAAAATCAGATGTATGCATTAAGGGACAAGGAAGGCAAGGTCACAACCAATATGGATAGAATAGTTGAGGTGGCGGAAGAGTTCTACAGAGATCTGTACAGCAGCCGAGACAGTCAGGATGATAAAGTAAGAAGCAATAATAGCCCGGAGGAATCTGACATCCCACCAGTATTGACAGGAGAAGTAAAGAAAGCCCTAAAGGGAATGCAAAGAGGCAAAGCCGCTGGTGAGGATCAGGTAACATCAGACCTGTTGAAAGACGGTGGAGAGATTGTGTTAGAAAAACTGGCCACCCTGTATACGAAGTGTCTCTCTACGGGGACGATACCAGATTCTTGGAAGAACGCCAACATCATCTTGATCCATAAGAAAGGGGACGTCAAGGACCTGAAAAACTACAGGCCCATTAGCTTACTGTCCGTTGTCTACAAGCTATTTACAAAAGTAATTGCTAACAGAATTAATACGACATTAGAGTTCAATCAACCAAAGGACCAGGCAGGATTTCGCACAGGCTTCTCAACAACAGACCATATTCATACTATCAATCAGGTGATAGAGAAATGCTCGGAATACAACCAACCCCTATACATAGCCTTCATAGATTACGAGAAGGCATTTGATTCGGTGGAGACATCAGCAGTCATTCAGGCACTGCGGAATCAGGGCATCGACGAAGCCTATACAAACATAATGGAAGAAATCTACAGCGGATCCACAGCCACTATAGTCCTCCATAAAGAAAGCGACAGAATCCCAATAAAGAAGGGCGTACGGCAGGGAGACACGATCTCTCCAATGCTATTCACCGCGTGTTTACAGGAGGTTTTCAGGGCCCTAGATTGGGAAGAGTTAGGGATAAGAGTTAATGGAGAGTATCTCAGTAACCTGCGATTCGCTGATGACATTGCATTGATGAGTAACGCGGGAGACGAATTACAGCTTATGATTACTGAACTGGATACGGAAAGTAGAAGAGTAGGTCTGAAAATTAATATGCATAAAACTAAACTAATGTGGAACAATCTTGGCAGAGAACAGCGCTTTGCAATAGGTGGCGAGACACTGGAAGTTGTAAAGGAGTACGTCTACTTAGGACAGGTAGTAACCGCGGAGCCAAACCATGAGAGTGAAATAACTAGAAGAATAAGGATGGGGTGGGGCTCATTCGGCAAGCATTATCAAATCATGAATGGTAGTCTACCACTATCCCTCAAGAGGAAGGTACATCAGAAGTGTTGAGGCTCGGGCGAGTTGGTCATCCATGAACTTAGCTTGTATTAGCGCGGCAAAAATAGAAGAAACACGGCACAGACCTACCTTTCTCTTTATGTCTGTGCCGTGTTTCTTCTATTTGTGCCACGCTAATACAAGCTAAGTTCAAGGAAGGTATATAACAGCTGCATCTTACCGGCACTTACCTACGGAGCAGAAACCTGGAGACTTACAAAGAGGGTTCAACTTAAACTGAGGACGACGCAGCGAGCGATGGAAAGGAAAATGATAGGTGTAACCTTAAGAGACAGGAAGAGAGCAGAGTGGGTCAGGGAACAAACGAGGGTTAAGGATATCATAGTTGAAATCGAGAAGAAGAAATGGATATGGGCCGGGCACGTAGCACGTCGGCAGGATAACCGCTGGTCATTAAGGGTAACTGACTGGATTCCAAGAGATGGCAAACGCGTGAGTGGGAGACAGAAAATTAGGTGGGTAGATGAGATTAAGAAGTTTGCAGGTATAACGTGGCAGCAGAAAGCACAGGACCGGGTTGATTGGCGAAACATGGGAGAGGCATTTGCCCTGCAGTGGGCGTAGACAGGCTGATGATGATCCATGATTAGTTCCTTCAAAGCGTCGTTTTTACGCGTCCGTCCGCTAGGCGTGTTTCCAATAGGAGAAGTACAATTTTGTCGACGCATTAACACACCGCCAGGTGGCAACCTTGCTCCAAGCGTCGGCCTCGCTCATAGCATCCATCACTGTAAAATGCAGCTCAACATAGCTCTGCGACGCGCGCCTGCTTCGTCTGGATATCTAGCCACCATAGCCTGGCTGTAACTCCGCGTTCCCCACTTACGCCCGCACCGTGAAAATTCGCGGCTGGCCAACAAGGAAAAACGAGACCAGGGAAGACACGACGCGCGTTGCGTTTCCCTCTAGTCGAGCAGTGGTGTTCAATACATGGCTTGCACCTAAGCCACTTGAGGTCACTGCTCGGAGCGTGAACAGCGGTTAGATCTTGTTCAACGCTGCCTTGTCGCATCTGCGAGTTTCTTCCTACACTATGGTTATATGCTCAGTTGTAGGCTGCTCTAGTCGTAGCGCCAGCTGCCGAAGAAAGAGGCAGCCCACTAGTATGAGCTTCTTTCGAATACTAAAGTTTCTTGAAGGCCAGTGCGAGCGCACGCAAACGCTCAGAGCGAACCGTCAGAGGACCTGGGTGGTGCGCATAAGGCGCGCAAATTTTGACGAAGAAAATCCCAGCCTTCGTGTATGCGGAGCGCACTTCGTAGCATGTAAGAGGGGGAAACAAAAAAGAAGAGATATGTAGACACCACCTCCGTGGTAGACACTTATTAACATGGATGTTCTTGTGTTCGTAGGAAAGCCGTCCGCGTTGTTTGACGGGACGAACCCTGACTGGGCGCCGCCGTGCTGGGCTACAGCTGCAAGCATGCAGGCGCTGCGCACATGAACGCGCCGAAAAACGGCAAGCGGAGGACGAACGGCGCCGAGCACAGACCGATGCATGTTGATGATGAAGCCGAATGCGACTCGCTCCCGATGACGGTCCGCATGCAGTGACTAAACCCTCAGCACCAAGTTCACACACACGTGCGTACTGCATCCCTCTATGTTTACGACAAAATGGACGGCACGGGGGACCCGCGATCCAAAAACGCCCTGCCGCGTGAGCACCTCGCTGTACTCTCATGAGAACTAAGCGCAAACATCAGCATTTTAGATGCGAACAGTGATGCCAACCTAAGACAGTGCTTTATCCCTATATTGACCATCGAAAATTCCCTAGATTACATGAAAAATCCCTAGATTCTCATTTTAATGCCATTATTCAGGCTGTCACTTTTAACAAAGTATAAACATTGCGCGCTCTGTGACCCAATTCCTCTGGATATTGTTAAAAGTAAACAGCACCATATTAACAACCACTTGAAGTCTTTTTTCTACATATTCTGTGGAGCTGCATATATAAAAGGCTTCAAGGTGACACCAGTTGCTAGAGAGACAGCTTTGTCTGTCTAGTTCCCTTCGCGCACTCAGTGAAGGCATAGATGCGATCGGGTCAACTGCAATTGCCTGTGGCGCCTTTCTTGTACTTGCAGCTTGTGAGAGGGTGGTCAATCTCTAATTTTTCACATTTGAAATCAGTGTTACATGATTTACAATAGATATGCGTGAGCCCATTTTTACAGGCTGATATGTACGCCTCCCTTTTGTACTTTCGATCAGCTTCCTGCTTGGCCGAATATTTCCGTCACTTTTCTCACTCTATTTATGAAAATAGCACCACGGAAAGACTGAAAACACCCGGACAGTCTTCTCGTCTCTTTTGATCACGCAGTATTATAATGAACCCGTACGAGCTCACCCAATTTACAGTCATACTCTCACTCTGTTTCTCTCTAAGCCTCCTGGTTCAGTAGTTATTTAACATGGAGACTTCGCACGGTGAAGGCACGCAGTGAGCGCGAAGTTGGCACTTGTTTCTGTGAACTACAAGAAAAAATTCGCTTTGTTTCCCAGAGCAGCCATCACTCAGGACGCTCATGATGATATGCGCGTGCGTATTAAACACTTACGACGACAAAGTTTTAATTCCCCCCAGTGCTCAGCATATAATAATCTCGCTTTACAGAACTGCTATCACCTTCACTCGGCCAGCAGACAGTATAGAAAGTTCTTGTAAATGAAAAGAAAACACGAAATAGCCAGGATTATCGTTTCTTATAGCCTTTCTAATCGAAAAAGCATGATTACTCAGTAGCGCCTGTAATCAAGCCACGTAATGTTAACATTTACACGACATTACAAAAATCCCTAGATTCAACAAAAAGACGCCAAATCCCTAGAAGAGATAGAAAATCCCTAGATCTAGGGATAAATCTCTAGCGTTGGAATCACTGGATGCGAAGCAGCTTATGAGCGAGCTTGATCAATGCCACCTAGAAAAATATTATCAGGCCTGCTCACTGCCGCCGTGACGTCACGCGTCGTGGCCGAGCGAGCGCGCACGGGAGGCTGTGAAGCCATTGCCAGCAACGTCTTCCGTGAAAAAATAAAACGTTCGCAGCGAGTTTTTCATGTGAAAAAGCTTCCCTTTTGCGTCGGGATTGGCGCTGGTTTAAGGAATGTATTAAGCTTTAATTAATTTTTTTGGTGATTTCTCTGTAAGCCATTTATTATTTCAATTAAAAATAAATTATCGTACGCTATGGAACGTGTGACCGATTTATAAGAGCAAAGTTTGATGACCCAACAATGTGACGAAATAAATAAGGTAAATTTTATTCAATATTCATTCTTTATTTACACACGCACATGACACACTGTCGAGAAGATGCAGAGAAACTGTTCATATTCATTTGCTAAACTTCTACAATTTTCTCGGCTGAGTGAGCGCTTTTGCACTGTCATGCCGGTTCTTGAAACGGTGCACTTGGTATTCGTCCTAAGTATTCCGGTTTGAAATGGAGCTCACACACCTTAAAACCATTTAAGAAGGCGATTTATGTGAAGCTTTCTGCTCTACATGCCCCTTATTGACTAAGGTACGGAACAGGGAGATCTTTGAGGTGTCTACAGGCATCCAAATGCGGCTGTATCAGCAGTACATATTTCAAGGAAATAAATTAGGCGAAGGGGCAGGCGACACTGGCGCCTAATTATAATACCGCAAAAAAAAAAGAATGGTCGGAGCAGCGGTAAGAAATACTCCTCCCTCCTTCCCTTTTCTCAACAAAGTAATCGGAGGTGTTACGATAAGCCCGCGGTGCTACGCGCAAATAGTGAAATGTTTACCGACTTTGAAGGAAAAAACGCCTGTTCTGATAATATATTGCCATGCGTGCTTCATTTTGATGTGTTCGGAATGCGAGCAGTAGAACGTAAAACGCATCTCTCACTCCGCTTGTGAAATCGGTTGAGCGGAACGTGAAGATGCGTCTACTTCGTTTGACCGTCGTTTTTCAGACAAGCAGACCGCGTCTCGGCAAGCGCGCTCGTCAAAAACGTGATATATATGCAGTTCCTAGCACTGTCTCGGTACGCTAAGTTGTTGCGGGGCTGAGCATTAGCGACACTATATAAGCTAAATGTGTCTCATGTCAAGGCTTACGCTAACAAGTCACAAGCGCAAACAACATTTTACAGAAAGAACCGAACATGTTAGAGGTGGTGCTTTTAAAACAAATCAAAAGCTTACCTATCGAATCAACCAGAGGACGCAATATCGATGTCATCCCGACGAACGGCACGCTCTCATTTCGCTTTCTAGTCGTCCTTGGGGAATTTTTCACTTGGACCTCCGGTACCAAACGGCGACAGTTGGGCCCGCAGCACTGCCCCATTGGGAGAGCTTGCAGGTGTACACACTAGGCGAGCATTCGGTGAATGAAACACATCATATCACCACGCAGCACTTCACAGACGCAGAATAACCCGGTCTTCTTCATGCAGTCGCCAAAAGAAACACCAGCACACCACGACAGGCTTCGTCCGGCTTAGCAATCTTGCTCCTCGAACGGCGGGAGCATGCATGCGCACGTCTACTCGACGGCAGACAGGGGACAAAACTGAGTGACGTCATACGCCATGCCCGGAGTGGTGAATTATTTTTCTAGGTGGCATTGGCTTGATCCGGTGGCGTCCGCGCTCCACTGCGCATGCGCCTACTCTCTCTCCCACACTCCTCCTTTACGCAGGTGTTCGGTCGCCTTCTCTCCTCCCCCCCCGCGCTGCAGCCTGTAAACACACTCCCTCCTCTCCCTCCCCATTTCAAATAAGCGCCTGCGCTCGGTCGGCCAGGTCGGCTGCCATCATTCCATCAGCAAGGCGCTGCGCCGTGCTCCCGACCAGGCTGCAGAAATTAGGCGCCTTTTCCTTCTTCGAACCACAACCACCACCACCATCATTCTCGCTTCGCGGCCGTTCAGATGAGTTGTAACGTCAACGTCGGCACTAACGGAAGCGACGCACAAACACAACGTAATGATAACACAAACACTAAATACAAACCGCACACACTAACGGAAACGCCGTGTGAACGTAAACGGAAACTTGGTGTGCACCCCGAATGCTGCTTCGCATCTCCTCATGGTTCCCTTTAGTGGGAGATGGTGTAATTTTTTTTATGCAATGTTTTCGGGTGATTAGAATATTTTCGATCGCGCTTGAGATTCATACGAGTCACCGAGATTCTATTGTAGTTGGGACACCCAACCTGCCTTTATAAGCGATTATAAGACCGCAACACCAATGTATGCGCTTACAGGGCTGTGTGTGACCTCCCCCTATCCGCTATGTTTTTTTACGTAGCAGCGTTCGTGCATCGCTATTTAATAACTCAAGGCTGGTGAATGGGTCATTTTCACGAACCTTCAATCACGATGAAATTTAAGGACGCTAAGCTCCTTTGCAGACAGGCTCTTTAGCCAGCCGTTGGTAAAGTAGTTGTGCGGTTCCAAGGACTTGTACGCCTTTATTTCGCCAAGAGTAACAAAGTTAGTGCTGAAAACAAAATAGTTCACGATGTCGCCATACGTTCGGCACCTCTGGGAAGGCGATGTTCGATGTCGTGTGCGCACGTGCAGCCGCACCTTTTCCTCATAGCGAGAACACGCTTGCCCTAGCTGAGTAGTACGCAGCATTTAACGGCTGCCTAGTGTCAACGAGTTGCATGATGCACAAGAAACGGCTCGTGAAAAAAAAAAAAGTGACCGTAGCAATGCGGCTCCGTCGGCTCCATCGTACTGAACATTTAGTAGTATGACTGGTACGCATAGGCGTGCGCAGGGGGGGGGGGGGGGGGGGCGTAAAGTCAGCCCCATACATTGACATAATTGAGAGGGGGGGGGGGGCGCTGCGACGAACCTTCGCTCGTACCCTGCGCACGCTTATGCTGGTACGTATACGGCTTGTCTGTGCGGCTGTTCGCCAATATGGCCGCCGCAGCAGGGCCGTAGCAATGGTGGCGTCACGTGCAAGCCTTGCCGCGAGTAGGCGACATCAGCCCAAGTTCGGCGTCCAATCAGTGACGCTCTTCTGGCTGTCACGCCGCTTTCTCCGATTCCGCTCTCACCGTTAACTATTGGCCTCGAGGGCCACCACTGGAAACGCCGGCGCCACCGTCGGCGTGACGTGCTTGGCAGGATCACGCGGTCTCGGCGGCCGCGTCGGCTGCTTGTGGAGCGCTGCCGCGTGCTTTGTAAATGAGTTTCAAGCTCCACCTTCGCTGCGGTTGGTATGAATACGGAGGTTTTCTCGCATTTTGAACCCAACTGAACCCATTGTAACAGGAGTGGCTGCCTCCGAAAGCGATGGAGATGCTGCTCTTACTGCTCGGTGCCGTAGTGCCGCGGACGTACGCAACGAAGTCCGGTATATAGCCTTCACCGGGGCCCGTGGGACAAGAAACTGCGTGAAGAGTGGGTTGTGGTGCTAAGAACCGGCAAGCAGTGATCGGCTAGGAGTCATGTGTACAACAAGCACTTCCGCGACGACGATTTTCGCTACTGCGTCGGGGCTATGATGTTGAGTAGCAGAAAGTGCGCACTGCGACGATCGTCCGCGCGCGCTTCCCGCCGGCTAATGGTGCTTATCTACCGCAGTATGGAAAAGGCGCTGCCTTTTGCATCCTGCGATACCATCTCAGAACGTTCCTGTGCGACCTCTTGATCGTCGGCCCCGTGCTCAGCGTCTACAATAAGGGCTGCAGATACTTGAGTGATTGTTTAGATACGTTGGATTTAAAAACTCGCAAGGTTCCTTGTGCATTCCCCTAAGATGACCGGAAGGCGAAAGCCACCTTCCTCTCCTTGTCAATCAATGTATTGATTTTCCCTGCCCCGCTCCAAAAAACTTTGTGCACCTGACGAGGTGCACTGCCTCCGTGATCGGCCCACCGATCATATGGAGGCTGTGCAAAGCGACCATGTCGTGTGAACACGTCATCATGTGGCATCACGTTATGTGGCGTCATGGCGACGTCATGACGTACGTCTTCACAAATTTGGGCAATCTGTGACGTCATGATGGCGACGTATGGTGACGTCATCACGTGATGGTGATTTTTTTGCATTACTCGTGCCGACGCCGACGAGGCGGGATGCCGACGGTCAATCTTCGCTTTTTATGAGCCATCGAAGGCTTTCGCCTTCATAACCTATACGCGACGTTTGCTGGTGGATGTACATAACGAGCGAGTCAAATTCTGCGGCTGATGTGTGCTGCAGTTATGTTGGCAATCATAGGCGGAGAGTTTTCATTTTGCCGGAGGGGGCGGGGCCCTGCTTGCTCTTCTTCTACATTGTTCTCCCTGTTGCTTCATATATATATATATGTGTATATATATATATATATATATATATATATATATATATATATATATATATATATATATATATATATATATATATATATATATATATATATATCGAGAGAGAGAGAATGTCCGCCTCCTAAATTAAAGAATATAATTAAAGACTTTAATACCACCTTATTCTCTTTGGCGCCTACACCGCGATATCAGTATGAATATCTCTTGTGATGACTCCCGATTTATTTTTCAACTTACACAAAGACATCGATCCTCCTCGCAACGCTTGGCTGAAAGTGAAAAATGCCGTATAGGCTGCTACTCGGTGACTGCATCACATAAAATCGATTCCCACAATGAGTGAGACCCGCCTATTTTCTTTATTGACATGCATTACTTTGTTAAAACATGCACTAGACATAAGACAGTAGCCTAATGCTGATACAGGAAGCTTTATTCTTCAATTTGTGATGGCCAAAAATAATTTTCAGGTGGTAGAAAATACAATTTTCTACCACTATAGAACACCAAGAGATCGCCTCAGTTGTTTGTCAACACAACATATTCTGCACATACAAATCTGTTTGCGGGGAATTATTAACTGAGTGTTTCACTTGTTACTGGTCCATGATCGGAATGTTAAAATCCTGAAATGAAAAAGCGGCTATACCCCCTGTGAAATAAATAGCTGCCAGACAGGAGGCCAAACGCTCGTTGTCAATGGACGGGGACTTAAGTCAAGCTCTTAAAAAATATTCCGGCCAGGCGCCAGGGGGGGGCTCTGCCCCCCATGAAGCCGCCCGGGGGGGGGCCCGAGCCCCGGAGCCCCCCCCCCGTACTCTCCGCCTATGTTGGCAATAACATTCTTTCAGTCAATCGTGCATTCTCATGACTCAAACGTGCTAAAAAGCCCAAAGTTACTTGTGTTACTATCAAACTCAGGTTGGGCCTATCCAACCCCATGCATTTTTTTGGAACCTCATTTATTTATTTATGTGGAAAAAATGCACTTCTTCCATCAGCAATCTCGAAGTGGTGAAGCTTTGGTGTATGCATGTATTGATCGCAGAGGGCGGCAAGTTCAGTGGAATGCAAAGGGAACGATAATTAAGCAACATATTAAAAAAGGCATCGCATCTCACGCTTTGTGTGACCGCCAAACGAAACGAACACACTGGAGTAGCGGCAATTGCTCGCTTAGAAGACCGATCTATATGCAGTGCGAGGCAACATGTCAAATGACCTTGAAACATACATTAATTTTGACAGAAAAAAACGAAAAAAAAAAAAACGTTGAATCGCCGGGACGGTACATCACAAGTTGCCATAGGCGTGCCGAAGTCGTAGTTGTAACAAAAAAAAAAAAAAAAATGGAACTGCTCTGATAGCGTCCGCGCAACAATATTTTTTGTGTACTCACAAATTCTCATATTTTGCGGCCTAAAGTTCGCGGCACGGCGCCAAAACACGTTCGTAGCGAAAGCGAAACCATCAGTACGAACATATACACGCAGACGCTTTTACATGCAAAAGCTCCGTCGGTCGCCGCGAACCCGTGCGATCACTGGCTTGAGGCTTCTTTGTGTTATGCTCCATTTAGGTATAGAGGCGTCTACTCTAACAAAATATTTCACATAGTTTGCATTCAGCGACTGACTACATTTGACGCAAGAAGCCGGTTGAGGGGTGTCCATCGCGGTGACCGCGTGAAGAGGGCGTTCCGTTTTCGGCAAAGAGACTGCGACTGTAAACTATGTAGTGCTTTCTTTTCGTCGAAAATTATTATTTTAACAGTAAAGAACATATTTCGTTTCGAAAGTACGCACAGAAATGCCCTGGAGCGCTGCCGCGAGGTGTTTTGTAGAGCGCCGACAGCAAATCCTATGGGGAGTGTGCGGCGGTATCCTGCCTAGCACGCAATCGAGGCGCGCCCGATAGAGGGCGACTCCGTAACTCCTCGAGGCCAATACTACAGCTACCAAAAACATCTATGACCCCAAGGGTTTGTTTAATCATTAATCATGGACGTTAGTCATCGGGATGGAGATGCATCCACGTTAGACGGTGCTGTAGCTGCCAAACACCAATAAATATTGCGCAAGCTCTCTTATATTAATGTACAGTCCACATTCAACTACTTCTGCAAGGGTACGTTTTACCAGCCATTCAATGCTTCTTATGGTCACGAAACCGCACGACCTATCACGCTATGGGCGAGCTTCATACGCTGCTCGAAAATGCCGCAACGCGGCGCCGCTGCGCCCACAGAGGCGATCATCCGCGCCGTCCGCGTGCTAAAGTGCTCGCGCAGTGCGAGAAAAGGCGAGAAAAGCTGCTGGATACGATGTGCTTAAGCTAGCGGAAGCATTGTTTCAGGACGAGGATGCCAGCACGTTTTGCGTGACGGGGTGCCGTTCTGGCTACAAGGAAACCAAAAGGATGTCGTTGTTCTCTTTACCATCGGACAAGCAGCAGCGCGAGAAATGGAAGCCGGCCATACAGCGCGCGAAAGTGCCGATTTTGACTTCGAGTCGAAGTATACGCGTGTGTGAGCGAATCATTTCGACGCCTCGGACATTGTCACAGCTAATGATTTCAACATTAACGGCGTATCCGTGTCTTTGAAGCGCGACAAGCCAACGCTGAAATCGGACGCCGTTTCGAGGATTTTTGAAGGACTTCCTTCGTATCTCACGAAACGCAAGCCCCGGTCCCTCTCATCGACAATGCGACCACCATGCAAACGACCACGTGAGTCACAAACAAACAGATGCGAGCTAAGGGGTGCACTTCATGTCCAGCAGGTGGTGGTAAAAAAACAAACATTTAAAGGCAATCCGGCACCTAAATCCATATTCCACGTGCGGATGTTCGTTATTCACGTTGCTTAAATAACTTATTCGTAACCTGATGCGTTGGTGCTCCGTGTATGTGGTTTGTGTACGAAAATTAATATATGATCGTGCTTGTATTTTGTTTTTGTACAAGCAACCTGTATTTCTTTTTTTTTTATTGTATTATAAAGTTTTTTCTTTCTCGAATTTCCGATCATGATGACAATAGGAACATCGGTGAGATAAGAATATCTTAACCTCTTGTAAACATCTTTGTATTAAAAGAAGCAAAATACCTACTCTTGATTGATTTGATCTGTTAAGATGCAGCCAGAAGGACTCAGGTACTGCTCACAGTTTAACAAATTGAGAATCCGTGGCGGGTGAACGGGCGCGTAACAGCTCCTATTTTTGCCTGCGTTTTCAAGTGGCACCGCTGGCATTTTGCTGCTAATGCACGGTGTTTAACCTTCATGGTAATATTAAAAAGCTCTAACTATCGTAGTGTCGAGACGAAAGGAGCTTGCCAGGCCACGGCGGCCTCTTTTGGATGAGGGCGAAATGCAACAACACCAGTGCGATGAGAATTATAGGTACATGTAAAAGGACCCTAGGTGGCAAAAATCATTCAGAAGTCCCCGGCTACGACATTTGCAATAATCATATCGTGATATTCGCTCGTAAAACCCCGAATGGTTGTACTTTTTCGGCTGATACCGCGAGCTGCATGTTTTGAGCAGCTTTTTTTGCCCTCCCGGGTGCTCATTTTAAAACAGAAAACGCGTTCAGGCAGGTATTTATGGATGCCTGAGTGCTAAAAGTAAACGCGTGAAAACAAAGCGACCATCGCGGAAGCTTAGAAAGCTAAAACACCGAGGCTGACGTCTCACACACAACCCCAGCGATAGCAGCGTTAACATCGCCTCTCAGCCTCTCAAGCACAGCTGCGCCTCTGGCGGCGGCCGCTGGCTCCATATGAAACTGAGGCCGCAGTTTCGTGACAATAAGAAGCATTGAATGACTCTGGTTTTACTTTCGTGTTATACAGATTCCTATGACGGAGGGATCAACCACGTTTTTTTTTTTTCTGTTTCTTGCATTTTTTTTTGTACCTGTCTCATTGTTTCTATTTTTTTCTCTCTATCTCTTTTTCATTATTTCTTTTTCATTTTTCATTCTTTCTTCCCTTTCTTTCTCTATTTCTCTCTCTCTTGCTTTCTGTATTTTTTACATCTTTTTTGTGTCTGCTTCTTTCTAAATCTTTCTCTATATAACGTTTGAAAAGATCAATCTCCAGGGTGTCACTTCCAGGAAGAGTCCCCTCAAGCCTGAAAACAAGGGGGGGGGGGGGGGTTTAGGGCCCCCCTAATCACGATCGGTCCTGACCCCCCCTGACCCCGATTGTTATTTACAACAGTGCACCCCTTAAACAAAGCTTCAGAGTTAATTCGACCGTACAATAAAAAGTCGGCATAGGTCACACAAATACATTCTCTGGCATTATTTGTCCTCACAGGAATGCTGACCCTCTTCACCTGCACAAACAACCACAGCGTGCTGCCAGTTAATGTGCCTAATGACAACAGAATGATAGGACAAGTACATGGATGCTAAAAGCAGTTCTTGTTAAAAAAAACGAGACATGGAAAGATAATAAAAGCCATATGAATGGACTGCACACTGTGTAAGGAAAGTTGTAGACTTTTATTCTAGCATGGAGAAAACAAGGCACATACAGCATTTCATTTGGACGAAAGAGTAGCTTTACATGAACATTGGCCAGCCAGAGAATAGCAGAAGTCGTGCCCTTTTGACACAGGTTGCCAAGAGCCCTAATTTAGGAGGCACATACAGACTAGGAAAAGCATGTCACACTACTCAAAAGATCATATCTCGTGTATCTGCGAGCTCATTTTCAGCAGTTTGCAGCAACTGCATGCAGCTTTACCAGCAGTAGACGACGACCATCCGTAACACACAAGGATGAGCTGGTTTGTTTTACGAAAGTCACCCTATGAGTACCAACTATCATGAACAGCAGTGCTAAAAACCTCAATGAAACACCTGAGCAAATGAAGTTCTGCTACGGTGCAGCTTTTGTAGTGTACTAGTTCATTTTGAAAAAACTAAAGAAATCTAAAGGTCAGGGTAGAAAAAGCAATCGGGGAGCCTTTTGCCACAATAATTTTACATGTCTATACATAATTGAAACAACGAGAACTTATCACACAAGGAATGTTGCTGGAGCAAAGGTTTTGACACTTCACGCCTAAGTTCAAGGCTCAATGAGGAGGCTGGGGAAATGGAAATGTAGAATTTCCATGCTGCTAGAAGGACAGCATCGAGCTTAACGCTGACACTCTATAGATTCGTTTTGACTATGGTTTGGAAGGTGAACATTTGTCCACTTAATAATCACATTAATGTAGGCAGTTATGGTGAGGGAAGGGGTCTGCCGACAATTCTTTAATTTACCTCTCTGCTGCCAAACACATGCACCTAAGTGTACAGATTTTGTGCGTTATACTGGACGATTTACCACAGCCATGCAAGCATTAGCAGTACTATTGTAGCTACCTGCATTTTACACAGCGCAGTTTCGGATAATTACGATTCCTTCAGCAAGAAAGGGCAGGTAGGTGGACAACCTTGGCAGCAATTTTCAGCTCTGTTTTAAGCTGTGCAGCCTTTTCATGCTTCGGAAATGCACTTTGTGTGTAACCAGTGCACCAGGCTACTCTGTAAAATGTGCAACCTTAGTGAGAGGCCTTCTTAGAGAAGCTGAATACTTTAAAAACAAATTTCAATGCTCAACTTTACCATGGATTCAAATTCGTCATTTCTTTTTTCACCAAGTTCAAAGAATGCCCCTGATGTACAGCCAGTCTACAGGCCAGCCATGTCATCAAAGATTAGCCTTGGTTGTGGACCCTGAATACTGTACATGCAAAAAAAAAAACTATTACCTTTTGCCATTTTTATGTCTCTGCACATTTGCCAACAGAGGCTTACCCTTAACAAAAAAAAAAACTGCACATCCCCTCACATAGGATGGGCTTTGTGTGGTCCCTGCCCACACGCAGCTTTTGGAATGTCGAAGGAGGATCTGATCCTCTGCGAAAAGAAAAGCCACAGCACACCACCGAACAGTACGAGTGGGAGGCTCAAAGCCAAGGGCCTACCAAAGCATGCAAGAGCACCAAAACAAGTTATACTTGTGCGAACGATCGGTCTCTAAGAGCCACATTCAGGAACTGCAGAGCTGTTAATGTTGCAGCTGTCAGAAAGCGTAGGATTCAATATGGGCAAATGAGTCGTAACAGCACAGGTGCGCTGACATCATACACTAAGAAAAATTACACTTGGAGTCAACATCAGTGTAAATAATGAATAAATTTTTCTTCCATGCAAAAGCAAAACAAGACATGGTAACACATTGTAGTCATGAAAATGTTACAAGCATATTACATTGCAGATTAGAACAAAGGAACATTATGTACATTATACACATATGCCTTTATAGAATGACAAATTTGATAGAGCATAGTGATTGCAAGACCCTGTTCTCTAGCTCAATTTTATCACTTTTAGCTAATGATGTTTTAAGCAAATTGCCATTTCCTAGCCTCGAATGCATCTCAGACAACTCAAGGATCCTTGGCAAGTTAAGCACTGCTTGTCTACATTATACGCCCATTTCTACACAGTGCTGTGCAGAAAATTCAGCTAAAAAGTGCAGCACCATCAGGCACTCGTGGTCATAAAAGCCAACAATCGTCTTGTAGTCAATCAAACATGTTTGCATAGCATACACACTTGTCACTTGGGAATGCAAAAGCACTGGTGAACTGCTAAGAAAAAAATATACTGAATACACAAAATTTCAGTAATGGTATTCAATTCTGGCGAGTAAATATATGTGCTATTGGCACTGAAGTTACCCACATCCTGTAGAAAGGGGCAACAGCAATGAAACTGTCTTAATCACAAGAAAGTAAAATGTACAACAACAAGTTGACTCAGCTTAGAGATAATTAGATTGTTTAAGCAACGGCTGAAGTACAAGTATTGTTAAGAGACAACCAGACATGTAGGTCCATCCCTTGCTGCCCATACGTGAACAATGTAAGCATTAGCCTTCTGTTGCAGGCTGGCTTAATTTTCAGTAAGAGAATAACTTTTTTAAGGCACACTACAGCACAAAAAAATACAGAACGGACGGAAGGAACACAAACGATGACGACTGAGCGACGACAAGTTGTTTGTGTTACTTCCGTCCATTGGGTATCTTTTTGCGCTGTAATGTGCCTTAAGTATGAATCAACAGGCCCAACTCGCCACTTTAATCAAGAATAACTTTCACTTTGCCTTTTCAGCACAGACTTCAGCTCCTTTCTGGCTCAACGAACTTGATTAATTTAAACCAATCTATTTACTGATACTTCGCTGCAGCATTATACACCTCAGCTCTTTGTAACATAAGCCCACATTTTTTTAGAAGGTAACTTTTCCAAAAAAGGGAAATATTTCGGGTACTAGTTCTGTTACAGTGGCGTAAATCCAGAAAAATCACCAGGGGGGGGACACATATCTTCCCATGGTCGCCATTTTGTTTTTATAAATGTGTTTTATTTTTACCTACATAAAAATTTAGATCATGCCTTGAAATGAAATTGAAAAACGAAGAAGCCTACCTAGCTCCCGCAATTTCATTGTTTTATTGAGTCTTTTCTGAAAATGATTGTGTGGCAGTTGTGATTTCAATAGTCTCGCATAGCTCAGGGGTATTGAACACCAATCAATGCTCAAAAATATATATATAAATTAAAAAAAACAAGCATTAAAAAGTTGATCGCGCTATACTTAACTGTCATGCCATTCAGATATATAATGCTTGAAAGAGAAATTTCAAGGGGGGGACACTTGCAGGGGGTGTCCCCCACAGCCTGAGCACAAGGGGATCAGGACCCCCTTGACCCCCCATGATTTACGCCACTGGTTCTGCAACATCATAGATGAAAAAATACAACTAAAATGATGATTCTTAAGTGGTGGGAAAAAAAGTATCCGAAGCCTTCTCACATTTCGTCCCGCGACATTTGTTATATGCCCCCTAGAAACGCCTTCCTTTGTTAGCTGTTAGGTGTCATTAGGCACAGGCAAACTTCAGCAAAACACCGCTCCTCAGCCACTGATGGTGTGCGGCTCACAATACGAAGTTCAAAAGCTAGGCCAGCATCCACCTGGCTCCTATACGCTGAGCCTCTCTCTACGTCACTGCTGTGCATTGCCTTTTGAAAGTGGACATGTTGAGTCAGAGCATCATGCAATGATGACAGTGTGGCTTTAACAGTCTCATTGTGGAAAACAAAGGCGCCAAAAGGCCTATATGATGATAATAGCGTTGGTGCACAGCACACTGATGTCACACACGTTGGCAGGCAAAGGCACAACTTTTACTGCTTCTGTTGCTGATCCTGATCTTGCTGCTGCTGTTGCTGTTTTTGTCCGGGCACGTAGTCCCTGGCCATGAGGCAGGCAAACACGGTCATCACCATCTTGTGCTTTCCCTCGGCGATGTCCTCCGGCAGTGCGTAGATACGGGCACCTTGCTTGCGGGCCATCGAGATGGCGTACTTGGCGTTTGCAAGGCGCTCCTCCTGTGGGCAAAGATGGAACACTGTTTTATACATTTGTGCACACATGTACAAGTGACAAAAGTCTTCCCGGGTGGAATGAAGACATTCAAACTACAGTAGACTTTCAGTAACTGAGACCTGCTTACCCGAATTACTGCTTAACGGAGTCATTAGCCACTTTTCTAAGTAATTATCGAATGACCTCAGTATCGAAGTTTATGCCTCACAAATCATTTGTCCACAAAAATATCTCGAATCCATCAAGAACGAGTGAAATTACACAGGTTTGTCGCACACTTGAAGCACTTCCTCTCGTCTCTCTTCTCAATGAGTGCAATGGAAGTTAAACAGGGAGTGGTGGCACGAGAAAAGTTATATCGGCATGCGTCATGACCATGAGCAAGTGCGACGAAATGCGACTGCTTCCTCCCGTTGTTATTCTTGAGTGCGAGTATGGCTCGCGGTCTGATGTCAGCAGACTGTGGAGTGCTGTGCCAGTACGTGGCAGCACCCTATGGCAAAAAAGCACATTTGATACAAACACCGCACTTGATTTATGTTGGATACCCGACAATAGCAAGCTACCCGTTGTTCGACATCAAACAGTAGGTGCCGGCTGCTCCGATGCTAGTGAGGACAGGCCTCTGTGTGAAAAGAGGGTGCCAGAGAAAATTGCAACTTCGCACTCCGCTTCTAAGCTCTTTTTGCTGCACATGACTGCAAGATTAACCGAGATGTTCACAGCAGTGTCTGCTATCTAAAGGATATGCTTTCTCATCAAGCCCAACGAGTGGTTCATGACCCCTTTAAACTGAATAGCTGCCTCTAATGCAGTTGGTGTTGTACTCGGCAGCTGTGCCCCTTTACGTCTCTCTCAGTAAGTACAACTCTTGTTAAATGGAAAACACTTTCTCGGTCCCTTCATGCTCCTTTTACCAAGATTATACATACATCCTTACAAAGTTTCCGTGCCATTAAAACGTAACATCAGAGGATGATATTGAAAACAGATAAAAAAGAAGGCATAGCTTATAAGATGTAACTGACCATATACAGAAAGCTGGAGGATGTCACCTACTAACATGCAATATTCAGATGAAATAGGTCACACTTTATTTAGGCACAGACAGATTGCTTTAAACTATGGAGAGAGAAAAGGAACATTTTAAAGGGACCCTGAAACGGTTATTTGAAGCTTTGTCAGCGTTTAGGCTAGAGCATCATCGAACCATTGGCACCACAAATTTCGCTGCACGCCGTGTACCAAGGCGGCTACGGCCAATTATATCATACCCTCCTTCTTACCCCTACCTTGCCTGCTCAACTCATGATACACGCTGGCATCGCTGGCGATCGCAGAGCTCACATGAGCACACTCGATGATTTGAGCTTCGCCCGGTGATGACCTCTGAGACTGCACGCCGACAGGTTGCGTGCATCTCGGAGACCATAGCCCCAGTGCGCCCGGCAGCACGCACGCCGTCTGGCAACAGAGACATCGCGGAGGGGTTGATATCTGCTCCGACAGGTGCCGCCACCCTACCAGCCAATTTTTTGTGCGCGCACACCGCAGCCAATCAGATCGTGCGCAGACTGCGTGTCATACTGGGGAGGGGCGGTTGAAAACGCGTTGGGCTGAGCCGCAGTGATCTGCAGCGATTCGCAGCTTTATAGCGTTGTAATCAATTACACAGTGTACGCAGAGAGCTTAAATTAGTCTGTAAATGAGCCTTAGGACTTGGTCTACTGGCTCAATGTGTTTGTACAAAATCGTCAAAACCGTTTCAGGGTCCCTTTAAGTCGTAAATTTAACACACCAGGCACATTACTTAGAAAACCAGTCTCATGAAATGAGCATTGTCCACCAAACTGCGTGGATCCAGTGGTGCAGCCTGAAAACTATCTCACAGGTAACTCAGCTGGCTCATATGCAGATTCATAAGAAAAAACCGTGGGCTGTATGTGCTAAATAAATAAATGCGAGCAAGGTGGACACTCAAGATAATTCGAGTACTTGGGAGAAAGCGATATATGTTAGAGGTTCACGCAGATAATTATGGGCAAGGAAGCGAACAAGCATCATCCCTGCCTTGCTGCTTCCTTGCGTGTTAGGTTCAGCACAAACATCTATTTGAAAGAAGCATGAAGCTCGAGTGAAAACGGATCCCAGAATCTCAGAAAAAGGTGCTGCCATTGAAAAATTTGTTCGAACTGGGTCACTGAATGAAAGATTATAATGTGGTCCCAGTAGTCTATTTACCTTCTGAGCAAACAAGGACCGCCAGCAGAAAAAGTGCGTCTAAATAAATTGAAAGCTAGTAGCTTAAAAACACCAATGATGGTAAATCAGTCCCGCAAAAATCTGCACCAGAGAAAGTTGCATGGGTGATGGAAGCGATCTGCACAACAACAGCAGTGAACTCGACAAACTTTACTTATCAAGATGCTGCCACTACAACAACTGCATTGAATAAAAGTTTATTAGTAAATGCCACAAAAGGCAGCTTTTCGAAAGGGAGGCTCACAACACGACGCTAAAACTGCAACCCAATAACATGCAAAACAAGTCAGAACTGCCATCTGCTGTACGCGATGATGGGGTATGAGCAAATAAATACGAAAATGGCTGATGCAAATGCATTTTATGAATACATAAGCACACAGGGTAAAATTTTGACCAGAGGGAAAAAGAGCATGCACCCCTGTGTGCGGTAGCAGCATTGTGTGAGGAACAATTTGAGCCCACCTGGTTCATATTAAATATGTAATGCCATTAACAATGTGACTGTCATGTTTTTGTCTTCTTTGTAATATGCACATTAGAAAGGGCATACTCAGTTTTGCAGGAGTGCTTTGACCCTCAAGCTACCATAACCCTTTCCTGCCCGAGAAAAATATAATGGAGAAATTGCTAACTTGCTCAAAAATTATTGACGTTTGCTCTATTGTAATTAAGTTTTCAAAGGTTAAATTGTAAGAATTGGAGATTTTGCCCCAGAAAACAGACCCGCACGTATGTGCGGGCTGGGCTTTTATTCATGTGATTCACCGCAGCAAGGAATACACTGAAAACGGCAAGCAAAAAACGCGTGGTCAGTGCTGCGAATGCAACATTTTAAAGTATTGTGTGTCACTTGTGAGGCACAGGTATAAGTTGCACTTCATACAAAGCGTCTTTGAGCAAGAAGCTGCACTTGACAGCCTGCAGTGATGTGCAGATGTCAAGCTGTATACTGATCGCCAGTGGTACGTACAGCTGAGTCTAATCGCTTGGCTATGCCGGGCACCTTTTACACTCCAGTAAAGTTGTTTAAGGATTGATCTTGTGACACATTTTTCTTTCCGCTTTCAATTCTTGGGCGCCTGGTGACGACCAAAGTTCTTCAGAGATCGGATGCAGCCCATGATCAGGTCCATACCTAAAGCTGCTTGATCTTTTGCACAGCCACTTGCAAAGTTGTTTCATATCTACAACTAGGGCACACTGCCGTTTTTTCAGCCGTAACTTCAAAGATCGTTGCATTAAATTAGTGTGAGAAAGTTGGCAAAGGAGTCTTGAGAACAACAAGAACGTCGGCTGTCTCACCACTTCCAAGCAGGTGATGCTTTGCAGCCGAATGTGTTCTTCCAAAAGACATCAATTTGACTGAAACTGACAGGATAGGGTGAGTGGTCACCTGGCCCAGTTATTACGGAGGCGACTGCTCCAAAACTCGCCTTCCATGCTCCAGCTTTCATCACTATGGCTCGAACGACGAATATGAATCTCTGTCAATTCGTCAACGTGGTCCCTACCCAATTCTGACGCAAGACATCAGGAGGCTCAATATCTCTTCTATGTCTTCTTCATTCTCTGGTTTGAAAATCTCGGCATGTGAAAAAAAAAGAAAATTCAGCGCCCACAGAAGCTTGTTCCCTAAGTTAGATAATTTTAGCAATTTTAACCCTCAATGTTATTTATTATCCTTAGAATTTCACTAGCGATACTGAAACTCTATATCATAGGCAATGTAAGAAGTTTTTCTTTGAAATATAATGCCTGTTGTCACGGCACATTCACAAAACAAATATTTTCTGCGTCAATGGTGATCACAATTCACGCACATCACTTCGCGTTGCTAACTTCAGATATAAGAAAACATCAATAAACACCAACCAAAAAAGTGCCAATAAGACGCCAGGAAAGCTATTCGCAATAAAAAAACAGAATGCGCAGGCGCAACCACGCGCGGACGAGTCAACCTGCGCCGCTCTGCCTTGCACTTGACGAGAACTAAAGCCCAGCCCGCACAAACGTGCGCGTGCCTTTTCACGCGTGAGTACGCAGAGTGTGTGGTAGGAACGCGTAATTTTTTTAGCGCAGCATGTTTGTCTAAGTCTTAATATTCCTTTCATATGCATACACTCCCGAAAAAAAATGTACAACAAGAAGGAGTGTTGATTTACACGTCTGAGGCAGCTGCTGTCGGCGCACGTGCTCAGACGGCATTTTTGGCGGAAGATTACTCGCCCTCTGGTGCCGAAATTATTGAACTACTGAAACAGATATATTGCCGTAAACATTGACTTCAGCGGCACAGAGCTATGAAACCTAAACTGAAACAGGTGCCATTTCGTGAGCGTCTTTATTGACCCACACATTTGTGCGGGTCAGGCCGTAAAGGGATAAAGAAAGGAAATTGTACTAAATTCACCAAAAATGATTTTTCGCTCAATTTACTTCGTTTTTCTCTAGGATCCAGTGGATCTCAAGTGAGTGTCCACAAAGCCATTTCTGGGGATCCGTGGAGCCCATCCTCGTAGGGAAAAAAAAACTCCTTTATTTGGAGGCACACTATGTCCAGTGACAATGGCCCCTCCTGAATTTTGGTATGCTTCACCGCACAACGATTTTGCATTGCAGCGATGCTGACTTATGTTTTCCCTTTTCCATGAGATAGTTGTAAAGCTTTTGTTGCAATTTTCTATGACATATGCTTTTTCCAGGCACAAATATTTGAAGAGCAAGCATAGCCAGAAACAGGTGGAATGTGGCTGCAGACCGCACAACTTATTAACAAGCTGCTGTGATCGAACTGTCGTGACACTTCGGTTTGACCTTTCTTTGCCATGGAGAAACAAAGGACACCTATTTCACCCTGCATGTAGTATTAACCCTTTCAGTCCCGAATTAACTATTTTCAATGTAAGCAACTAGTTTTTACATTTTGAGATGCACATGATCGTGGTAGTCCAAAAAAACTGAAAAAATCTTCGCTCATACTTTTCAGCAAAGAGTAATTAATGGGACAAATAATTTAATAAATTATTATTTGAAAATATTTCCACAATTTTTACTTCGTTTATTACTTAAAATGTTATTCAGATAGGATAGCACAATGTCCAATAGCCAAAATTCAAATTTCCGGCACAGAACTAAAATAAATGCCCTATCTCTGCATAGTGAAAGAAGACGCTGCCTCAGCGAAGTGCGCGAACAGCACGACCGCTTCTGTAATTTCTTCGTTCAGACGTGACCTCGCTGTATTGTGTGTGCCATGTTGACACCACATGTAGGGCAGATGCTAAATACGGGCTCTTGAGGAAGAACAACGCTTTATCTTTACCAGATGCTTGCTGACTGACCTACATAATTTATGATTCCAATTGGAATCACTGGGACTGAAAGGGTTAATGTTTCTGCTTTGTTTTCTGAATAAAATAGTATCATTCTTTGAATTCAATGGGGTTCCTTTATTTCACTAATTGCATCAACAAATATAACTGAAAGACTGTTTCAGCAAATGACAATACAATGAAATATGGCTATGAAATTAAATGTGGAACACAAACAGCACAACCACAACTTGAGCAAGTGTGGCCATCTGATGTCTAGAAACACAACTATGACGAGTGCAGTAAATAGCCATTGGTTCCATGTGAGATCAACTTTTGTTGATAATGAGTATAGTCGTCATTGGTCATTTTGGTACAATATCTCATGATGACTACTACCTGTCAACGGCAGCGAAAAGGTTAAAGAGACACTAAACAGAAAAAAGATTCATGTATTATAGTACATTACAACTTCAGAATATTTAAAGCAGCATTCTTGCCGCAAGAAGACGCTGGAAAGCAAGAGAACTCGCGAAAAGGAAATGCAGGTGCCAACGCCACCTTGAAATTCTTGCACCAAATCCATTTTTGACTGTGTCTACTAGGTCATTAGTTCTTCAGTAAACGTGAAGAACATTTTACCCAGCCAGACAGATTTATGTCGAGAATGTTTACCTTTAAATGAAGAACATTATCTTCTAAGGTGCCATAGATGTACCACACCAAGTTTCAGGAAATTTCATTGAGCCAATGTCACCAATGTACGAAATGTACACTTTGAAATCTGTTCTGTCCCGCACACAGATTTTGGCGCGAAACTTAAAAATGAGACTTCGATTTCCTGCTCTATTCATAAACATGTGACAATGAAGGTAACGACGTTAGAGTTCTCAGAGGGCAAATTATCAATCTAAACAGATTCACAGTTTTCCATCAGTGTCCACTTAAACAAGAAATCTTACAGCAAGGTTGAGTACGTAAGGAATCTATAGATCTTATGTGTGATTGGTACTAGTGCTGTGGCTGGCACACGCGACATTGAACTATTTGAGGAGGGAAATTTGTCAGATGAAAACAGGCATGTGTGAGAACAAGCACTGTAGTATTGTGTCATGGCTGAACAAGGAGGAAATGCAGTTTACGTTGCAGCCCAACAGGTGATGCTTCTGAGGTTTTCCAATTGTATGTGTCACCATCATCCTCGGTATATCCTGTCTACTGCGAGACAATGGCCTCTGCCAATGATCTCCAACTGCAGGCATAAAATGGTATCAGCGCAAGCTGATCTCGGTATTTGCCTGCATATTGTTTAACATTCGTCGCTCCACAGAAGAATTTGCCATTCTCGGCTGCACATCCCATCTCTTGGCTCCAAGTCCAGCGCTCTAACTGACCATCGGTTGTCTGTCCTGCTCCGAACATGACCTGCCCAGGTCTAATACTTTTTTCTTAAAAGGACACTCAAGAGAAAAAAGATTTTTCGCGTATTGGCAAATAACAATTTAACATTAGTAAAACTTGTTGTTGGGCTAGTTGGTTCATGTTACAAAAAAATTAGACGACGCAAACTTCTTCTTGGTGGCTTGCGTTGTCTAATTTTCTTGTACAATTTAACACCGAAAATACCCCTCTTACTGTGGGAGGAGACTTGGTAAGTGAGAAAATGCGTGAAAATGCGGGTGGTGATGTCACCTAGATTCCCGCACGAAAGAGCGTAACGTCATGAAATTTGACAGCATCTACAAGGCTATACGTAGTACCCTAATCGGTAAAGATGAAGTACATTGTCCTCTGTGGGGGGCACAGATTTGACCAGCCAACTTTCAGAAAATTTCGTCGTGCCAATGTCGCCGAAATACGAAAAATGCACTTTGAAACCTGTGACATAACAGGCTGAGATTTTGGCCTGAAATTTAATAATGAAACTATGACCTTGACTTCTTCCTCTCTTAAGGGGAGATGCGGGTCGAAAAACGCGAGTTTTCTAAAAAATTATCGACTTTTTGTTTTCACCTGTTTTGTTAAGATTAGTACCTCTACTGTTCTGAAAAAAAAAAATCTATGTCGAGACTCAACTGGAAATGGTTTAAAATTGCGTCTAAAGAGCACAAGGGGGCTGTCAAAAGGCCGAAAGTGTGTCATCTTCGAGCACCTTGCCGCTGATAATGCGCCGCTGCTCGCCATTGTCGACCGCATGGGGCGAAGAGCCGAGCCTCACTCTTCAAATAACGACGGTTTCCCGCGCAGCTGCAGCGCAATAAATAATAAAGAGAAGCACGCTTTTTCCGCGCTTTTCGAGCGCCGCGACTGGCTTTTAAATCACGTGGTACGGATCGGGGGCCGCCATTGGCCGCTGCGCGCCTGTGTGTGCTGTGAAGTCTACATGCAGGATCCGTGTCTCGTCGAGCAGCGCAGTTGAACAACGATTTTCTCGAGTGCTTATCCGTTATGGATGAAGAAAACCGTGGTAAGCGCGGTCACCGGCCTGTGAAGTTTCACTCGGCGCACAAATTTCGAGGACGCCGGCGCAAATCAAAGCCAAACACTCAAACCACGAAAAGATCGTCTGCTGCCGCAAGGTGTAGTGGCAGTGACGCCGATGCGTCCGACGAGTTTGCCGTGGCATTCGAATATGTGAGTGCCTTCCGGAAAAAGATCGGACTCTTCGAAGACGAAGAAAAATCACAGGACGACGAGTCTTCGTTGATCCGAAAAGCCGCGAGGGCCAAACCTATGGTGCTGGCGCATTTTAATGGCAGTGGCCTCTACAAGGAGGTTTGTTCGTTCTTGTGTATAAATTTCATCGCACTTAATGAAATCTTTGATAAATAAACCTGCCATTTTGACTTTAAAACTCATTTTTCTCAAAACACAAATTTTGTCATTTTTTTTCAATGTGCCCCTCCTTTTTCGGGTACTTCTGGTGCTCAGATCTGCATGAAATTTTGCCCAAACATTTTCCAATGTATGATAAATACAATTATCTTGTTTAAGTTTCAATATTCTTATTATATAATTAAAAACATTATGTAAACTTTTACTCGGGTAGGAGAAATATGAACTTCCCACGTAAAAATTTTTCATGTCTAGTACATATTTTGTATGGACTTCCTAGTTAGTTATTTGCATTCTACACTTTATTTGAAACATTATGAACTATCTATGGTAAAAAATTATTGAAGTTTAGTTATGAAAAGAGGGGGGGGCAAAAAGCTTAAGTTTTTCATTTTGTCATGTTGCAAAACTAAAAGTATGCAACTTGCAAGAAATCTAATTATATATTTGAAATCAGCATAAAAAGTTCTATAAGCAGCTCAAGTTTCATTGCTCTAGGGCGAATATTAAAAAAAAAGTGTCTTCGAGTAGCATCTCCCCTTAATAAACATATGATGGTGAAATTAATGTCATAAGACTTTTCAGAGTACAACTTATCAATCTAAACCGATTTATTGTTTCATTGTAAAGTCCCTTTAATATTAACTAGGATATCTCGTACCCTGTTTGTTCTCTTGACCACCCTGCTCTCTACCCAATTAGTGTTACGTCTATCATTTTTCTTTCCATTACGCACTGTGCGGTTTCTAAATTTTTCACAAGTGTCCTTGTTTCCCTCCAAGAACTTGTGTATTTAAGTAATGCACTAAAATTTCCATATTGACGCACATATTGTAAAGCTCTTCCCATTTGTTTCAGTAAGGGCAAGACACAGACGTGACAAACATTGTAATTGAACTTATTGCTCAACATTCCCATAGTTACATGCCAAGTTGCCCTTGAAATGAGCTATTAGCAGTAATCCCACAGCACACACCAGCCAATGAAGCATCGACCTAATGGCTCTGAACTCATGAGTCTCCGCAGAGCGCACCCCGAAACTGCTTTGCAGTTTCTGCGGCAAAGCCCATGTGGCAGAGGGTGTTGCTGGCACTGTATCAGCACCGCGACAGTACTGGAACCTCCAAGCAAATGCACTTTTGTGTCCTAAATATTTCTTGTTCTGTGCATGAGGCATGCCGACGATCTCAGCAATAGCCACTCACTCTTCTGATGCACTACCCTCTTGCTGCAATTGCTGCATTTATATTTGAGCGATCCTGCATTCCACTTTAACCAGAGTAGCATATGGCACTGCAAAACTATTTTACACTTTTCCTCAAGTGCTAATTATGTAACAGTATATTCAGGCAAACAAACATAGGAGGTGTGTTAAAAAAATAACCAAACTTTTAAAATAGTGTACCAACCGGTAAAAAGCGAACCGAGATTACCAAGTGCATTAAGCGGTAGGTTTAGACAACAAGCTGTCATTAGCCATATTTCGCTCTTTTACACAAATTGGCAAGCTACGTCCACTGATATGAGCACATGAACAGGCTAGGCTGCTCGTTAGATTAGTGCCAAAGCGACAATGAATATGCTAAAAAAAAAGCATGTCTGTGTGTGAAATTTTGCTAAAACATGGCAAAACTTGCAGAGAGATTTCGGTTGCTTAGCCAAGCATACAGGGAGGACTGCATGAGTCACACACATTGCTTCAGTGGTTTAAGCATTTTGAATACGACAGAATGTCAGTCGGTGACGGTTTCAAGCCTGAATGATCTACATTAATGGATGATTACCATGTCGATAGCATTCGTACTGTGGTTTGTGGAAATTGTTGTTCAACAGCTTGGGAAGTTGCAGACAAAGTAGGCATCAGTGTTCGGATAAAGCCACCAGATTTTGAGTGATAAAGCTGAGATGCATTGTGTCAGTGCAAAATTCATTCCACGTTTCTCGACTGATGATTGGAAACATATCTGGTGAAATCTGACCGTAACTTGCTTTTGCTACTAGTGGCAATGAAAACTTTCTTATAAACAACATAACAGGTGATGAAACACGGGTTTATCACTGCGATATTGAAACGAAGGCGCAGTTGTCGCAGTAGGTGGGAATTTCCAAATCGCAAAGCAGATTCAGGACAATGTGACAAGAGATCAGCGTGCCTTTGAACAAGGCAGAATGGTGTATTGACAGTAGAGGAGACTACTTGTAAAGGGACAGTGTTTAAAATGCTGTACACTAAGCAGTACAAATCTTATAGCAAACAAAAGTTTTTTGTTAAACACGGCTCATATTTTCAGTGTTCGATAAAACAGTGTAGCCGTGCCCAGGGCAAATACATAAATATATCCTTAAGCAAACTGCATGACAATGCATTTTTGAAGTTTAGTTCACTGATTTAAAAAAAAATAAAAACATCTAGTAGCTAAGCCACAAAATGATGAGACTTCAAAGCAACAGTGTTGTTACAGTATGGCACACACTTGAGTCCTATTTGGACATCTGCTGTTACATAACTGAAGTTACAGCTTTCCAAGTCACCTTGGACGTTACCCTCCAAAATGTACCTAACAAGCACTCGCATCTGAAAAGGTATGCGGAGCTCCGCTGCCAAGGGAGAATTTATAAACACAGTCAAAATATTTTGAATTATTTTGAAAAGACTCTTTAGGCCAAATCAAGTGAATGCTGTGGAACTTGTTCAAAATCTGAATATTGTCACAGTGGCTTGGAATGCTGTCTCAGCTTCATGACTGGTCAGTACGTGGGTGACTTTATGCCATTGAGCTTCACAATAACACAGATTTTTGAACATTTTGAACATTGCATGACATTCTTTTGAATAGCCACAATTATCCCAAGCACTTTATGCTAGCAGAATAAGTTGACAGCACGAACCTGGTTAGTAGCATTCAGGACTTGAGCATAGTTGATGCATCCAGGGTTGATGGCATCCACCAGGTCAATGATGGGGCGTGCATCTGTGATGCACGGGTCTTGGAAGTTCCGGATTTGAGAAGTCTTTCCAGCAGACTTGAGCTGAATTAGGAGATAAAACTGTCACTGGATGTTCCAAAATACAGCAACGCAAGTTCACGAACGTGCTCAATTGGTAAACAAAATCTTTGTGCTACGCTTGACGAAGAGTGCTGGTGCGTGGGAAGCTTTGCTATTCTGAATCTTAGAAGAGTATATGTGGTTTCATCTTGCAGAGAATAGTATCAATCTTTATAAGCCAGAAGCTGTTTGTTGGTCATCAAGAACTGTAAAACATGAATAGGGCTGTAGTCATAGCAACACTCTGTGGGCACAAGAAAAATGCAGCAGTCTCATGTTGGGGAAAGAAGTTGCAGAGGATTTGTAAGTGCATTCTTTTTTCGATGAGAACATGAAAGTATCAGATGGGGGCTATCGCGCATGTGTGCAGATACCGTTTCGCCACTTCTTTCCTTGCCCCTCCCTTCGCCTCGCTGCCCACGCAGCTACATAAGCGATACGAATAAATGACCAAGTAATCATTCCTTGCACAGCAACGTGTTGCCTTGCTTTGTTACATTGAACACGATACAGCAATCACTTCTCTTGGCTAAGTTGTTACATAGGGGCGCTGCAAAGTCTACTGTAGAGACTCCCTTCTCCTATGCTTTGGGTGGTTGCGACGACAGTGAATGTGTGTCTAGTGTTGCTGTGGCGAAGCCAGCTGGGTGCACATGCTTCCGCCAACCTAGTTAAGAGACATGGCTGCTGTGCCTTTTGGTGCAAGCGTCACTTCCGCTGGGGAAGGTCACATGCTTTCCAGACAGGTCACATGCTTTCCTGTTTTTGCAGGCACCAGCTATGTTCGCGCTTACGCCAACCTAGCCAATGAACACTTTAATGTTAAAAGGTCAGAACTTATTGATTTTAGTAGTGCTAGAGCAATTACCGATGGCAAAAATTGTACCACTAATGTTCTAGTACTAGGATTGGTAACACTGGCTCAGCATGATCTGAAACAAAGGTCTGAACAGCTCACTGCAGCAGCGTAGAATGGTGAATGTCATTCACTAGTCAATGACCAAAAGTAGCATCATAAATGAAAAACATTCATAAATTTCATTTTGTGTGCTGTAGAATGCACAAACTTTTAAGCCTGTGTTATAGCCAACATGCTCAAGGGCTATATTTATTAAAACAAATAAACCACATTCACCCCCCTCGGTATACAAGCATGAAGAGCTGTAGCTAGCAAATCAATGTTCATGAAGTTGTGGGTTGCAGGTGTGCAAGAGCCAAAGTAGGTTTTGGAGCAATTTTCAGAGCAGAAAAATGCTCCTTTGGAGCACGAAATCCCAAATTTGCAGCAGTATGACAAAGAGGGCTTCTCTTAGAAAAGAAAACAAAAATATGTACAACCATTCAACATCAGCTAACTGATGCACAGTGCACGTGAGCACTGCTGTTTTAATAAGGCACAATTGTGTTGAACCACCCCACAGTGCAAAAAATGACGCGGTCCACATTAGCATTTGCAGTGCCTTTCAAATCATTTGACAGGCGCTGCAAATTCGAATGTAGTCCTGCCAACCTAGCGACCTTGAAATTTGGGAGGTTAGTAAAATGGGAGGGAGCGAGTGGGGGCCAGTGGGAAAAAAAAAACTGGAGTACGGTCTTGCTATAGTTTCTCAGGGCCGCAGAAACGTCATACACAGCTCCGAATGACTGCCCTGTAATTCTTTAGACATCAGCGATCATACTAGTATTCGTAATTATACAGCGCGTGCACGCATGTAATTAAGAAACAAAATGTGCTGTGTCTCGTGACAGGTAATACTAGCAGCCCCTTCTAAATCATAGTACGCTTTGCCGCATGGCACCAGTGTATTGCGGCGAAAGTGGCTTAAAAAGCATTTTGCACGCGACAAAAACCATAGGCCACGAAATTTTAGAACCGCTCTTTTTTTTTTTTTCCTTCGCGGTGGTGTTAGGTTAGGGTCTGAGCGTCTGGACTGGACTGAATGATGAGGAAATTGAACTGAACTGAGAAAATTGAAGCTGGCTCGTGTAATTAAAGCTGGGGGGGGGGGGGGGGGGGGAATGCGTCGCTAGGGTAGCAACTGCGAACTTTGATCACAAGGGCGCGGTCGCAAGCGCTATCTCATTAGACACGAGTATACGGCTCATACCCTTGTACCGTGCTGACCTCTCACCGCTTACGTCGCGTTCAAGTGACAGACGGCGCGAAAACCGCTTCGCGCATATACAGTAACTCTATTCGCGCCCTGGAGCGGCCGTATTCCCTAATGCCAGCGTATTGTGCAGTTACACCAGATCGGTTTCAAAAGAGTTAGCTGCTAGCCTTTCTTCGTATAACATTCCAACTTGTTTCTATCGCATTCATTCCTTCGCCCTTGCGGCGAAACTGACTTTTTTCCTTGCCCACGCAACGCTAAGCCTTTCGCTATGCGATCACCCATGACGTCTTCCACTCCAGGACTGAGAATCCCACAACAAAAAACCTACGGAAGTCGGCAAAAAAAAAAAAAAAAAGGCTTAGACTTCAAATAATACTGCTCTTGTGACTTAATGAGTAAACGACTGATTCGCGGAGTGCGCCAGCCAGGAAGGCTGCAGACCAACCTTTCCGTTTGTCCACTGAACGATCTCCTGCTCCACGATGGGGTGTCCGGTGTCGGCCAGTTGCGTGAGCACCGAGAGGGTGTAGGCACGCATGAGCTGCCAGACGAGCGCCAGCGTGAGCGTCGCGTTGCCCTCGAAGAGATCCTGGCCAGCGACGCCGACCAGCGAGAAGCCCTGCTTTCGGCCCAGCTCGACAGCGTAGTTGCAGTTCTCCAGCCTCTCCATGAAACCCTTGAGCCGGCTGAAACTGCGGTGCACACGCGTCCAGTTCACCAGTCCGGGCCGGATCACATCGAACAGCTGGAAGATGACGAGCCCGTCGGCCAGGTCGCTGTAGAGCCAGTTCACGTAAGGGTTGACGCCCATAGAGTTGATCCAGTTGCGGTATGTCTTCTCCTCGCGGGTCTCCTCGAGTCCCTCGAGACCTTCCAAGGCGTTGCCGTCCTCGGGAACGTCCAGCGCCGGGTGGTTGTTGAAGAGGTTGGCCACGAAAGCCACGTTCAGCTTGTACACGCCGTCCACCACGTCCTGCGGGCTCAAGAACGAGCGGCAGTTGATCTTGTCAGCCTGCTGCAGCATGACCTCGGCTCGTTGCAGGAGGTCATGCTCGCGCATGGCCTCAGTCGTGACGCCCGACCCGACCGGCGCGATCTGGCGCAGAAGGATGGTGTAGATCTCGGAGTCGCGCACGTCCGACGTGAAGTTGGTCAGGCGGCGGTTGCTGCCGGCCCGTTCGAGGTGGTAGTTGACCCAGCGAAGCAGAATGGCCTCGGGTGCCAGGTGGAGCAAGTGAGCCATGTCCTCACCGGGCTGAACGAGCTGCACGAGACCCGGACAGTGCTGCAGCGTGATTTGGTTGAACAGGCCGATCTTGATGATCTGCCAGAGCAGGCCCAGCACGAGATGAGGCTTGCCGCGAGCCAGGTCGTGCGCATCGATGTTGACTATGCTGCAGCCGATGGACTGCGCCGAACTGAGGGCCAAAGTCAGGTTCTCGTGCTTCGTGTACACGGTGAGACCCTTCTTGTTGATCGCCCGCTCGTCGATCGTCTCCGGGCAGGAGTGGTTGATCATCTTGCAGAGCAGGATGCCGTCCTTAACACGGTCATACAGAGCCTCTCCGGGCATCGGGATGGGAAGCAGATGCGCCAAGTCGTGGTCAGAGCTGAGGTTCCGGTTTATCCAGTCGGAGAAAGCTGCTCGTTCCTCGTGCCGAACAGGAATGTGTGGTGCCTTCGCTGGAGGCCTCGGACATGCCTCCTAGTGTCTGTACATTGTCCTGAAACAGAAGGATGAATGCAGCGTTTAAGAAACTTCCACGAATTTAGCGTCATAAAGCTATACTCCAGCAAACTGCAGGCGGCACCAAAACCTACGTGATCAAGGAGAAGCATAGACAAAGCACCATTTCTTAATTCCACACGAACTCAAACGAAGACATATTTATGCAAATACGAGAATTTGACAGCCTGCAAACGGAATATAGGTAGCAATGTTGCAACTATCAATCATTTATTCGACTGCATGATACCTTAAATTGATATTTCTGAGTGGTTCTATTCATCATTACGCAATATGTAACCCACCGAGTGTCCAAATTCCGTGACCATAACCATGCATGCTGCGTATGAAAACAAGATCTATAGGAGGAACCAACTAAGTTCAGCGACGAATGATCATAGAAACCACTTATATTGAGTAGAACATTCGTTTTTGAGCTGGACAGTGTGTGGCAATTGTTTAGCATGAAGCAAATGATCCCACACAAAAAACACGAGAGCCAGGGCCCCAATGGCAGCTACATTTCGGTGGTCGCTGAAGCAAGAAAGCGTTCGGTACGCACTAGGGCAGTGCGTTGAAGTGCAACCACTGCTTAACATTCAACACAATGGAAAATACTCTTAAGCCCCGCACTTCCACCTAATTGTTACGGGGATCACGGGTGAATTGGAGAGGCAATTAAAAACCAGTAAACAACAATATACAATGCGTTGTGGCACAGAATGACAGAGCATCTCGCGCAGCATGTCATCTTTTTCCTTTCGTTGCAAGATGGTCGTCAGCAGCGTGCCCATGCACAATGCCTCTCGTAACAATATACACAGACAACGGTTGCTCACCTTTTTGGACAGCATGGCCTTGAAACCCGCCGAAACCTCCTGGCCACGCAGCTCGGCGTAGATCTGCTCGAACTCGGCGATGGACAGGCGGCCCGGCTTCGGCCAGGGCGCCTCGGCGCCTCTCCATGTCCTCGATCATCTGACGGAACTTTCCACTGCGGGAGCTTGAAGCCCACCGTGGCCAGGGCATCGCGCAGGCTCGAGAGTTCCACGAAGCCTTTGCTCAGCTACAAGAGGGTTGAAAGAAAACGGACTTGAATTCAACATGTGCCACATTTCATGGAATGCAACCGCAAGATGGCCGAAAAACAAGATAAGTTTCTAAAATAGTCGGTCAGTATTTTATAAGGCCCGTATGCCATTACAACACGCGGTACAGGGAACAAAGATAAAATGATTGTTTTTCCCAAGAGAGCTGTAGCAATCAATCGCAGATTTTGTGCGAGACCTAGGCGGCGGCAGAAAATATTCCGCAGAATGTAAGCTTGTAACAATAATGCCCAGAGATTAAGAGGGTGAGATACAAAAAAAAAAAAAAAAAAAAAAGAAAAGCCGAGTCATGGTTGCGATCAAAATTCGGGATATTGTTCAAGGTTTATTCACGCATTATATTACATGTTGAAAACAAAGGCAGTTGCTAATTACGGATGCTAAGGGTGTGCGAATCCCCCCCAGGTGAGGGGGGGGGGGACGAGTTTGGGGGGGGAGCGGGCACCCTTGCCTTTCCGTAGTTAACGCCTCTGTTTAAAGTTTCAAGAACATACGTACGGTATAAAATTGGGTCTTTCACAACCACCTAACAGGAAATCTTCGTTTCCACCTATGCGCCAGCGAAAGTACGATATTTCGACGGAGGCTACGACTATCCGTCACCCACAGACCAGCTGTACGTGTTTCACTAGTTTTTACTTGCTAAGCGTCCTAACCTCACACGCTACCCAGACTCCTGGCCGGGCTGTGGTGCCGACACGGCGATGTATCACGTCACGATGGCGTGCAAGACGCTAGCTCAAGCTTCGTTACACCGCACGAACGCTAGTTCCCCGCTATCGAGGGGTCATCGAACTTCGCGTAGCGCGTGACAGGAATGGAAAATGATATGTGATCGTTTCAATATCCCGGTTAAGATCTCGTAGCCGAAAAGGGACGCATCGAAATGGGCAATGATTCAAGAAAAATGAAAACACTCCAGGAGTAATATGTTCACGCAAACGTCGGAAGCAGAAAAATGAGCAGCGACCTGCATTTGTATACGGCTCACGTTAGTAATGGCACTGATATGGTGGGAAACGCCATTTCGTTCTGTGGCCGGAGGGGGGAGAAAAATGAAGCCGTAGAAAAGTCTTATGGCAATCGTGGGCAGGACTACATGACGGGGCTGACACACTAGAAGAGATATACGAATTAATGTGCTATGATAATGTACACAGTTGAAAGAGAAAGTACAAATAAAAGGACACCAAAAATCTGCCGAACTTGATGGCATAAAGCTGCGCGACGACAAAAAGAAAAGGGCGATTGGAAGTATGATCGTCGTCGTAGGGAACCACTAGATTAATTCTGATCACCCAAGGTTGATTAAGATATACGGATGATTAAGGTAGACCGAAGATTAATCTATGGGTACAAGAACGTCTTACCGCATTGCGCAACCATCTGAGGACGGCAAAAGCGGACGAGAAGCGAACCCACAACCACTTGCTCAGCAACTGTGCATACTAAGCGACAACGACGGGTTGTCGCGCGAAATAACTAATGCAAGACATACGACGTATCCTCAATCGCCTCATCTTCCCTATAAGCAAACGCATATGTCACTTTATACATTGTCACGTGGTTGTGACGTCGACGAAGGCAGCAGGCGACGTGTCCAAGATGAAACTGTTTATTAGGCCGAACTTGTGGCCGGTAAACGGAAAGTAAGATTACAGCAATACACGCTGGCACTGATAGCGGCGAAAAGATCGTCGGCCTTCGATCGAGTGAACATCGTTGGAGCGCGCCGGCTTTTATGCATCACGCGTCGAACATTCTAGCCTTATCACTGGTCATCGCGCAAGCTCAGGAATAATCTGGAGTGGTCGCGTCTTGCGCGCAATCTTAAAGGGGCCCTGCGACACAAATTTAGCGTGTCGTTTTCATCGCTTCTTCCCGAACTGTGGAATGCACCGATATCGTTGCGCGAGTGGCAACGCCAAAAGCAATGCTGTTATAATTTTATTTCTGCGGAGAAACCACACTGTTTTCGGACTGTAGCGACATACAGCGGCTATTTTTGTGATCGGAAGTGACGCTTGACCACGTGGGAGTGACGACATAGGCCGTTCGTTTTGATTGGTTCGATGCGACAAGTCGCGCGTAATATTCATACGGTCCCAGATAGACCACACTATTGTGCGCTAAAAATGATAAAAGCTCTCTCTATACTTCCTCAGATATAAAAGGATTTGTTTCTAAATATGAAAATTTCAAAACAATTGCAAGACGACGCTAGGAGCGCTGCACAACGGCCACCACCACGGCCGGACTAGACTCCCTCCTCCAGTCCTGCCGTGCCACCACGAGGCGAGTCGTCCGGTACGTCTCTGTAAGAGGCGCGCGGTGATTGGAAGCGGCCTTTGACGTCAGTGGGAGAGTGAAATGCGAAAGGAAACGTTTTTTTCTCGTCGTCTGCTGGGGTTTTGAAGTTTGACGTCTTATAACTTCCGTTACCATGTACCGATTTCGATAATTCTTTTTGCGTTCATCTAAGTATTCGGCACTACACGAATTCCAGCGCTGCAGAATGCAGACAAAAAAGCGTCGCAGGGCCCCTTTAACAAAACGATCTACAATAATCGCGAAGGTTCTAGAACAATAAGGCGCGCTTTGAGCTGAGCTTTGCTGACGGTCTTTTGTGGGCGAAAACCAAATACAACAAAAGTGAAAATAAGAATAGCGCGTGGCAATATTACGAAGATTACGAATACAAACAGCTACTAAACGACGAAAAAAAAAAGGGGGGGGGGGGGGTAAGCGAAAGGCAGCCAAGCTTCTGGCAGATTCAGACCACGTATTTCAATCTAATAAGCATGGTTTAAAGGGACGCCAATCAGGAAAGAACAGAACCACTAAATACCTATATTTTCTCTTCTTGCAATGTAGTTGTGCTGGCACGTTTCGTGACCGTATAGTTTTGAAATGATATTCTGTCAGCCTAGCCTGAATTTGCGTTCCACTTTAGTACGTGCACGTGCCGCTTCGGGTTACACGCAAAACAGCCCACGTTAGTTAGTGCGCCCACCCGCTTATCGGAGTTACAGGCGGCCGGGAGTCTGCCGCGGTGGTGTATAGCGGCTACGGTGCTCGAGCTGCTAACCCGAAGGTCGCGGGTTCAATTCCGGTCGCGGCGGTCACATTTCGATGGAGGCGAAATGCTAGAGGCCCGTCTACTGTGTTACGAAGGTGCAGGTTAAAGAACACAAGATGGTCAAAATTTACGGAGCCCTCCACTATAGCGTGCCTAGCATATGGTTCTGGCACGTAAAACCCCATATATTATTGCAGGCGGCTAGGGAATCGAACACGCAACCTTGCGATCAGCAGGAAAACGCGGTGGCACACCGAAATAACGGTCTCAATGCGAATGTTTATTTGAAAATATCAACACGCGAGAAGTTACCATGGGGTTTTAAGCTTTCACCAACAGCGGTCTTCACTGCGCACGTCGCGCGTATTACGTGACCTCCAAGATTGCCGACACGGCCTTGGCCGGCGTCAACCGCATCCGAGGCCACGGCAAGACGAGCCTCCGCTAGCGGATAAAGACGACACTCATCCGGGGTGAACACCGTATTTTCCGCTTTACAGTTCTCATTGTATACAGTCAAGGCCGAAATTTCGGCCAACAATACTGCCACCGCGTTGAAATTTAATTCACAATTTCAATAATCTGATTTCGTTGAATTTTTTTTCTCCTCCAACTTTGTAGCAGCGCTTACGACTCGTTTTGTTTCTCAACCGTGAATTTACTTTGTTTTTTCTCGTTTGGACATTCCTGCTACAACTACAACTACAGAAAACAATTTTCAGGAATTGAACACTGCGTATAACCCACAGGATCTAGCACACAAAATCAAAGTTGCGACTATAATAAAGCACGACCATCGTAGAGATTACATCGCGGCAAATACGGTATCAATCCTGTGACGGCGGGGCCATCACAATTCTGCCTAAACGCGTTCTATGTCAGAACGACGGCTTGGTAGGTACTCACTAGCGGCAAAAACGCGAGCGACACGCCGCGTGCGGCAAGCGCGCTCGCGGCAGGCGCGTGCATTCCCGTTCCCACTCGCGTTTTACGCGGCGCGGTAGCAATTCTTGAAGTCTTATACAACTCGAGACTCCAAGTATCACTGGCTTTTAGCGTAAAACCAAACGCAAATGGAAACCCGAACGCACGCGCCTGCCGCGAGCGCGCTTGCCGCACGCGGCGTGTGGCGCGCGTTTTTGCCGCTAGTGAGTACCTACCCTACACGCGCACGTTTCTTTGCGTCAGGCCGAGCGAGGTACAAAAACAAGGGCTTCATAAAAAGACGTTATCTGCAGCCTCACATAAAGTTACCCGTCTTACGCGCCCCTGATAACAGCAGGGCGTATTTCCGGTGCTTGGAACACCGAATGTCCCACACTCGAAGGCATACACTCTAAAAAATGATCGAGTAAAATGGGTGTCTTTTTGTCCCACAACAATAATCCGTGATCTATCTTGCGTTCCTTTCCTTGCATTATCGCCGCGCGCCCGGCAGTTTCAGGTCACGAACGACATGAGCGTTATCAGCGTGACATAGCATTCTTGATAGGAAAGTGGCCAGCGCCAAGTTTTCAAAAAAGGAAGCGCGAGCAAGCCACATGATTATCGTTGTGGTACAAAAAGACACCCTTTTTACTCGATCTTTTTTTAGAGTGTACCAACGTGGACAAGTCAGTTTCCGCATCAGCGTTCTTCAAGGCGTAATTTTATTCGCGATGGCATCGCTTCCACACGGAGCATCGATTTTGAAAATAAATACTGGGCTATTACACTGATTTTCTATTAATTGATTTAGTTCGATTCAATGCCCTTGAACTGTCGGCGCTAGAATAGAAATCTGCCGAAGCAGAAAGGGTTAATTTTGACCATACCAGGCTCCATGTGAACCAGGCCCGTAGCCAGGGGGGGGGGGGGGGCGGGCTTACCCCAGAATTCGGATGGAAGGGGTTGTTTTACCGAGGAAAAAATAATACAAATGGGTGTTTTTCAAGGCTTTCAAAGAGTGCCCCCCACCCCACCCCCTCGAAAAAAAAAATTCCTGGCTACGGTGTGAACCTTAGTAAAAGTGCAAAGGCGGTTCTCACTCCATACCTCCCGCAATCCCGTACACTATATCAACATGACAACCGGGAAAGCTGTCGTTCACTTTTCCTTTGAGAGTCATCTCGAGAAGATTTGTGCGCAGACTAGTTTAGTTGTAATTGCAGTATCGTCTGCGCTTCATTAGAGTCAACACATGAAGTCGGGTGTAGCTTAAGGTCACAAAAGGCGTATGACCGAAGAGCGCCAGCCGACTGCCTCCGCAACTAAACAAGTCGTCCCGCTCGTGTTCTCACCCATGCTGCCCGGCAGCTTTCGAGGAGAGAATGCCGCTGCCTTCTGTAAAGTTGTACCCGCCTATTGATTCAGTGCATGGACACATTAATTTGCTTAACGCTACAAAACCTTAACTTAACGATGTGGAATACCTCGCAATGCCCGTAACGAATGATCCAGCCAGTCACAGAAGAGTTATAGCCGTACTTGACGACGCTTGCTAGAAATTTTCGGTACCACGAACCAGCACAGTAAAAAAAAAAAACCGTTCGTGCAGAGTTGCCAGTTCCGCTTCTTATAATAAGCGCATTTGGGCTTCTTCGCCGAGTCGCTTTTAGAATTTTTCGAGTCGCTTGTGTTTTTTGGGGCTGATTTTGCATTTTCCCAGCAAATAATTATTTTAGTGATCATCACGTTCACCAACAGCGCGTCTGTCATTCACTAATAGCGCGCTTGTCAAAGAATCTCAGTAGTTGAGTGTTGAACTCAAACATACGTTGGAGGAATCAACTAGCAACGTTAATCATGCACGGACAAACGTGGATTCAACCGAATAGAAAATACACTGGAGACAACTTTAACAAGTAAATATGTACTTTCGTTTATAGTTGCGCTCATTCTCTCTTTACAAAATAATTAGTAATTTTTTCAACTCCCATTTGTATTTGAGTGACCTTTTTTTTATTATAGGTAAAAGATTTTCAAGAATGGGAAAATCTATTAAATTTCCGCTTCTTTTCGGTTTTGTCCCGAAAGTCGTGCCGCTTTGAGGGGCTCCTTTTTTAGCCTTATTCGCTTGTTAGCTCGATAGCATCCGGCAACCCTGGTTCGTACGTAGACGCGTCTATAACCGCTTCACGTTCGAAGCCGATCAACTCAAGCGGAAACAAAAAAACAGCTGCGGTTTCAGGGGAACACGGGCTGTTCACTGCCGGTAACAGCAGAAAACAGGACGCTGAAAACAGAAAAAAAGCGCAGAGAACGCAGCAGACAGTCAGCGCACTTCGATACGACTCAAACACGCGGCACGCAGATGAGGTATACAACGGTTATACGATCACGCATAGTTTATATAAGCACGTTTGCAAGCGATGCAACGGATACGTGCACTTCGGGCGCGTTAGGTTTACATATAGCGTTGGGCAAACACCCAAGGGGACACGTACGCGCTACGAAGATATCATTTCGCAAAGAGGCGTGTCAGTTGAAGCGCATACGATACGGCTGTAGTGCGTGCTAAATAAACACCTGCGTCGTGCAGGTAACAAATAGATCAGCAATACAGGTTGGTCGTCCGAGCTTCGTATTTATGACGAATTCCAACGTGCCGCGCTGAAACTGCTATGACGTTGAGTCTCTAAGGAGTATATTACAATATGTATGTCTTCGCACGTTCATATCGGATTTCGCAAGTTTAACAGCAGTCGACTTTCCCTTTAATTCCTTGTACAACTGATTTCTCTTGAGGTCATTAGTTTCCACTGTTAGTGCGGAGCATTTATGTATGTCACCTGTGCTGATCATATATACGGATTCGATCACCCATCTTGAGATTCGTATTACCACTACATATGTTAACTTACGAACGATGTTGCAATGAATTTTAGGGGCGAAGCTCCTTATGCCGTGGGTCGTGCGTCCCATGTTTGTAGTAGTAGCCACCTGCGTGATGACGATGACGCTGCCATCACGGCACACCATATGGAATGTACCCACTATGCGTCATAACGATGACGCTGATGACGATGACGATCGCGATGCCATACAACACATGGCATCGCGATATGGTCTCACATGCATATCGTTTGACCACATGCAACCAACCACCATGGAATGTACCCACTATGCGTCATAACGATGACGCTGATGACGATGACGATCGCGATGCCATACAACACATGGCATCGCGATATGGTCTCACATGCAACCAACCACCATCACGTCTTTGATGATGTACCTCCGGGAGCTTCGCCCACTCATCATCATTCACTCCGCGGATATGCTGTTTTTTTTTTTTTCGTGTAAAGCGCACTTGGTTGGTCTTCATTACCACATTATGTTATAAATAAAAACGAAATAAATTAAAATGAAATAATTTACACTGGCTTGATAAGTTCGAATGATTCATAACATCGCTTAATTTATGAGTCATTGGAGCCCTTGGTGTACTCTTTTTGTATGCGTATGGTCTGACTGCTGCTACAAATCTTTAAGGTGCCACCGCATTTGCTTCACACCCTTCCCCACACTTTACGTAATACTTGCCGCAATACGTAAGGTACTTTAAAACAGAGAAATCATACACGTGTCACCGCTACACTCGTGATATCGGTCTAGCATCGAAATGTCATGGCTTAAAGAACGCGCATAGCTTAAAATTTAAAGCCCTCGCCGATGCACGCGCTACGTGCGGAACGTAACAAATGCGACGCCGCGTAACAGCCGGTCCCGGCAGGCATGACTAAGAGCATGACGTATCGTTCTCATCGTTCAGCATGACGTATCGTTCTCAGTAAAGAACGTGGAAACAAGATTGACGGAAGCTCGTGTTGCAGAGCCCTGGTGTACTAGTATGACTTATACCCATGTATGTGTATGTATGTATGTATGTACGTATGTATGTATGTATGTATGTATGTATGTATGTATGTATGTATGTATGTATGTATGTATGTATGTATGTATGTATGTAGCTATGTGTGTGTGTATGTAGCTATGTGTGTGTGTGTGTGTGTGTGTGTGTGTGTGTGTGTGTGTGTGTGTGTGTGTGTGTGTGTGTGTGTGTGTGTGTGTGTGTGTGTGTGTGTGTGTGTGTGTGTGTGTGTGTGTGTGTGTATGTATGTATGTATGTATGTATGTATGTTTGTAGGCATGCATGTATGCACGTACAGCCAGCGTCGAAAGTTTAGGGACCACAAGACAAAGCAGAATATTCCCGCTGCTCGGGCAGGCAGCCTTTCATTTAGATTACCCGGCCTGTTCAAAAATGCGCTAACCACATATGTGCAGCTCGACCGAGTACGGCTACAGATTACTGGAAAATCCGAAGTTCACTCAGACCCGGCGGTCTACAAACATTTCACCCCGACTGTACGTACTTATGTCAGGGGCGTATACGTGCATGTATGTATACGTAGTTCTCGCCTGTCCGCGCAGGGATCAAATCGCGCAATAAAGACGTTCTGTACATTCTCGTTCCGTGGCGTGTTTACGCTATGAAATATTGTTGCACGCGCGTTCAAAGGCAGGCGCCGCGTATCGCTGACAGCTGGCGGTATTCGAAACACGAGCCAAACGAAAACGAAAAACAATAAAAGCAGCCAATAGGAACGATCGCTCCAGATCACGTGCCTTCCCTCTTTCTTCGGAGAGACCGCGAGCCACTCTGTATAGTATAGACGGCGAACAATGGCGTACCCACACTATTCTTTTTTTTCCTTTAGAGATTGAGAGCGAGCAATAAAGTACCGGAAGTATGCGCTGAGCCCCAACAATGGACACCGTTTTATGTTGCGCGAGGGCGAGGTGGCATGCGTGCCAACAGGCGCGTGACAACGGTGACGACGTGGCCGCGAGAAGACGCCTACTCGTTGCGCTGTCGGCTTTGTTTTCTTCTCTCGCCGCTATATATATATATATATATATATATATATATATATATATATATATATATATATACACACACACACACACACACACACTCCACGAGGAGCCGATGTGCGATCGCTTGCTTTCCGCCGACTATCCCACCGCCATTGGTTTTCCCTTCTGACGCGAGAGCATTGTCCTTCCTTTTTTTCTTTTTTGCCCAAAATCTCCTGAGAGAGCGAAACCTTAAGACACCGCGGAACAGTCGACGTTCCGCCGAAGAAGAGCGGTTGTGTGTTCGGGAGTCATTGTTCCGATGCGGCCAAGAGTTTCAAGCATGCAGGAAGAGGCAGCTTATAGGAAGGAGTATTACGTCGCGCAACCAGCCTTGGCGAGAGAACGCTCCGCGAAGTCAGCAGTGTCGGCCGAACACGCGCGACTTCTTTGCGTCAAGTTCACAAACAGGACTTCCCAGACTTCGGGGCTTGGTGCCAGGCAGGTTTTGATCGATGCGCCCTTGTTCGGCGCAGACCAGAAGGCTTACGCAGGAGGTTCAAGAACATAAGTTAACCTAGAAGGGCAAAAATCTACCGCGCGGTCTGACATGTTGTTTCGGATGTTATACATATATATTCGATATAGTTGTCTTCTATCGCATTGCACAATGCTCCCTACTGACTTATCCCTTGCTCCGTGGCTCGGAACCACAGGACCTATGAAAAAACGCTGTGTTGCGGATAGAAACGAAAATTTGGAGGCAACCCCGATCCCCGACTTAGGAGTCTGCTAGTGGCATTTACACGTCGGCGTTCGTGTGTGTTCCTTGGATTAACTGTGTTTTACGCGCAGCCGACGCGGATCTCAGATGCCACGTAGAAAGGAGCGCGTGGTCGACATCTGCTGCGCCACGTTCCGCAACGATGCCAGCTGCTCGCAATCTTTCAATGAGCTCAATAAATTTTCCTTACTTATCCCGACAGTTATTTTGGCCCTTGACTTAAGCGAGGTTATGCTCAGCGTAGAGTTTCCTAAAATTAACTAGAGGGAACGCTGGCGCTGCGATCGTTCTGTCACCATATGGAATGGTGGGTGGTACACTGATTTGCCTAGTCTTCGTACTTGCAGGCTTGGGACGCACTTGTGGCTTTGTTTATTGTTGTGTTTTGGTGTTTTGTTAAGTACAAAAGAAAGGATCGTTGTGAACTTCGTGAGCCGATTTGAATTGGTGAGCCTAAAAGGTTAAGGTGACGAAGTGAAACTGCAGAACATTGCTGAACTTCGTCTTGCGACAGAGCGGCTCCAGACCTCGCGGAGCCAAACGGAGCCGAAAGGACGAAGCTTAGACAAATCCGCGCACTACCCATCCATTCCCATGCTGGCTGAAGCACCATGCGTTGTATCTCCCACAGACACTAGCGCCAGAGTTCCCTCTAGTGCATTATTAGGAAACTATGACGCTCAGATATCGTGTGTATCCAGTATAACTACTAACTTGAACCAGAACAATCGACTTTCTGGATATTAAGAAAACAGGAAGTAATTGTTCAACCGGAAGTGCTCGGAAGAGAAACGAGTGTCCCTCGGTGCTCGTGCCAGTAAAAAACACACGCGGGATTCTTTCGGAAATACAGGCGCCTGATAGAGCAGTCATGCGTGCGATGCCTTCCGGAAATATCGCGGCCAAGACGCCGCGTGCCTAACTGGGCCGACCTCCTCCGCATCTGTGTATATCGCATAAGCTGAGAGACGACAGCGTTGCGAAATACTTCCGCCACGCTTGTCGCCGCAAAATATGTACACACGGCGACAATGCCTGTGTATTCACGCTGTGGCGTGATGCCTGCCGGATGCGGTCGTGGTATCATACGCAGACATTTTATTTCCTTCTTTATTTTCAGCTGCACCGATTTTTAAACACTACGTCCTCCTTGGCGACCGTCTTGTCACAGTGGGCCAGGCGGCCAGAGAGGCTTATGGACTCTCGCGAAGAGGGGACCACTACCAGGAGCCTCGCGCTGAGAATCTCCCTAATAAAGCTCTTAATTTAAGTTCAAGTTTTTATTTCTGCCTTGTAGAGATACAGACAGTGGAGGCGCAGAAAAAGCTGTCAGAAACAGCTTGACAGAGCCGCGGCTCTTCTTTTGGTTGGCAGAGAATTCACAGCTAGGCTTATAAAACGACAGTATTGACAAAGTGTAATAAAAAATATACAATAATCGACAAATACAAAAGAGAAACAAAAAGAGATACAATATAGTGTACATAATATCCGCATTGGATACACACAGGTATGGCTCAAAAAAAAAAAAAAACAAACAAACCGAATCTACATGTTAACATACATAGCACGTAAAGCACTGTGATGAACTTCACCCATTCAATCCATTCAGGGGCGTAGCAAAAAAATTTTTCCGGGGTCGAGGGGGGGGGGGGGGGAGGTCGCCTTTATACATGTTCCTGCGTGTGTTCATATGTGCGCGCACGTATACACATACAAAATGTAAAATTTTGAGGGCGCCACCGCTTCAATCATTGGGCAACGGGATACGATGTTCAGATTTCTGATAAATGTGGGCCGGTGCCGAAGTGAGTACAGCTACGATAAGGTCATAGTAAACTGTAAACTTGGCTTATAGAGCTTATAGATCAGTGGTCTCAAACACGCGGCTTGCGCGGCCAGCGAATTTTTCGCTGGCGGCACGGTCAGCAAACGACTGTATTCGTCCCATATTATATATATATATATATATATATATATATATATATATATATATATATATGGGACGAATACAGTCCCGCTGGGAATTCTTAGGAGAATTATATATAATTCTCCTAAGAAGCATAATCACGAGCGACACAGACATAACTGGTCTCAAGCATTCTTTAATCACGTGGTCACCATGTGTTGAAACGTAAATGTGTAAGAAGAACTGTATAATATTTCAGAATCGGCGTCCAAATTTCAGTCATCCTGGACATCAGTATCGATATTTTTTTTCGAAAGATAGCGTCGAATTGCCCTACAGAAATTACCCATATATGTGATATAGGAAACACCTTCTTTCAAAATGGAAACGTTAACTGACATCTCGTTCACGACCCTCCTCCACCTCCCTCTCTCCAACCTTCTTCACGACGCCGGCCCTTGCGAGACTGCATTTAGTCACTGCGGCCCTCTGGCTTAGCCGAGTTTGAGATCCGTGTTACAGTCAACTGAGCTATTCAACTGAGCTTACAGATCTGATCGCACGGCTATATGCAAAGTCACTCTGCTCGCTTCGGCCACGCCAGCGGACGAAGACTTCGTATCGGCGACTCGTCCACTGCATACATAGCGCCGGCACGTAGGTCTAATCTGACCAGACCAAACTCGGCTGTACTTTGCTCTGAGTAAACCACAGCAGCAGCAGCATAGAAGCAGAGTGCGCCGCGACGACCACAACGATGACGGCGATATGCGGTTTTTAATGGCGCAGGGGCCGGGTGTGGCCACAGAGCGCCATGACCGGTAATGTGGTGTTTACGGTGACCAATGATTTACGATGATGATATGTGAACGGCAAGGACTGCGACGACAATGTGATTGAAATAGTTCTTTTTCGAAAGCTACTAATCCCGACACGTGGCCCATGCACCGATGCGCAGTCGACACGTTCTCTCAACCAAACTGAAAGTGAAAAAAAAAAAAGTTTCGTTTCAAACCGCGCCAGGAAGGTTTGATCTCATTAAACATTGATTCAACCGCGCATGTAGTGCGCAATCACGTTTAATGAGATCAAACTTTCCTGGCGAAGGCTTCTTGCCGTTTCACTGAGGCGTGACGTTTTATGGCACCAAACCCACCAAGAATGACCAACCAGCTGCACCTAGAAGTCCGAGTCATTTGATGGCGTTGTAAAAAGGTAAAATGTATAGATTGATAGCACATAGAATGGTTGGCTGGTTGGTTTATGGGGTTTAATGTCCCGAAACGACTCCGCCTATCAGAGGCGCCGTATTTGAGGGACCCGGATAACTCCTACCGCCTTGAGCTATTCGCATTCACTGATATCGCATCGTACACGGGGTTATAGCATTTCGCCTCCATCAAAATGGAAGCGAGAGATCGAACTCGCGTCTTTCGGGTCAGCAGCCGAGCACCACTGCAGCATCCAGGAGGAGAGGGGGGGGTCAAATCGCCCCCCCCGGAATTTTTTCAACTTTGCACGTGTATATATACACGCACACATACAAACGCATGCACGGATATAAAGTATGATTGGAATGCCCCCCTCCCCCCCATAAAAAATTTCTGGCCACGCCCATGATGTGCACCGCATACCATTGGGCCACCGCGGCGACGGCATTTGTCACTCAGACAAGTACCTGGAACGGCCAGAGCCGCGACAAACAGCATGAACCATTTGATGCATGTTGCAAACGACGTAATCTAGGCATGGCAATATAGATGCCCTAAGTTAGCCGCCTGTGAAATGTCCAACACACACAAGCAACAGCATTAAGAGTGATTACAGCGGGACGTCACACGAACATAAAATATATGATATATGCTTTCGGAAAAGCGACAGAGTAAAATAAGTTAATGCCAGCAGCCATATTGTCTAATCAGAACCATCACGCAAGCGCCTGTAGTCACGTACTCCAGGCGCTTTATTATATCGTGCATTAGTTATTGTTGGTAGAGTTGGTGCACCTTCACAAAAGGCATAAAACTGCGCGCACTAACGACCACATAGACCATACACGAGAGCAAACGCAGACTTGAAAGGTTACATTTTGCTCCCCATGTTCCGCACAAAAGGACGTAAAAAATGCTCACATCGCTGCGCGTGCGGCGCTCGTACCGCACACCACCAATCACGATCATCTTAATGGAAAGTGCAGGGGTTTTCAAAAGTTCCCAGGCCACTATCCCCACGTAATCCTTGGAAGCACGGCTTCTTTTGAACGCTCCTGTACATCCAAGTAACGCCCATAAATAAATGTATCTCGTTGTGAAAAAAAAAAAAATCCTGAAGTATCGCTGACACATCATGCACCATCTTAACGATGAACGCTGCTAGGATGTGCGTTCCATCCAGAGAACCATGATTGGTGGCGTGCTTCGAGCATACGACACACAGTGATGCCTTATATGAGGCATGCGTGGAATGAAACTGTCGCAAACCTGCGTTTGCCTTTGTGTGTCGTCCATGTGTCCGCTAGTTTGCGCCGTTTATCCTTTTTGTATCGTGATTTGTTATCGCAGCGGCAGCTTTTGCTAAAAAGACGCATTCAAATCCGCACATTGCCAAGTCACTGCTTTAAATTTCTCATCAGTTCCTTCAGCTTTTTTTGTCGTCTGTTTCCCTTTCTCTGGAGTCTCACGCGTAACTTTTTCAGCTAAGAACCCCTACATCAACTTAGCTGTCATTCGAAATCGAAATATCCCTCTTCCTACTGATCACAAATGTAAAAATGCTCGCACATCAAGCTAGGCGATGAACGAATCTATAATCTCCGGGAATATAATTTTTAAAGAACTCTTCGATCGAACTCGCGAACCGTACAGGTGACGCACGTGTAAGTATATTTTTTAGAGGCTCACGTCGAAATTGAGTAGCTGTAAAAAGCGAAACTACAGGCTCCGGCTGCAACAAAGGCAATACATCGAAGCTTTATTAGATTTAAGCGCCCTAGTGTAACGAAAAGAGGACCTTAGCGTACGCAAAGACCAAAACTGTGCTTGCGTTCTTTTGTAAAGCGCTTATAGTGTTCTTTTCTAAGCCAGTTAGCGTAATTTTGTAAACTGGTTAGCGTCCTTTTGTAAACCGGTTACGGGCTCTTGCGTAAACTGATCACGGTTCTTTTGTGAACCAATCAGCCTTTTTTAGAACCAGTCCGCGTTCTTTCGTAAACTGGCCAGCGTTCTTTTGTAAACAATCAGCGTCCTTTCGTAAACCGGTCAGCGTTCTTTTGTGAACCAATCACCCTTTTAGATGTGAAGCATCTTATGGCGAAGCTTAATCCGGTGGTGGTGTGCGGCGTGACCACCCTTACTGCGCATGCGCAAATCCTTTCAAAAAAAATAAAAATAAAAACCTCCTCTCCCCCCTCTCTCTCTCTCCTCTAGGCATCCCTCCCCGCGGCAACCACACCCCTCACTGCGCATGCGCCTTCCCTCCTCTCTCCTTCTACGCTCCCCCCTCTCTCCTCTAGGCATCCCAGCCCACGGCGTCCACACTCCCACTGCGCATGCGCGTCCCCCCCCTCTCTCTCCTACGCTCTCCCCCTCTAGGCATCCCTGCCCGCGGCGCCCACACTCCCACTGCGCATGCGCGTCCCCCCCTCTCTCTCCTCTCCTACGCTCCCCCCGCCCTCTCTCGCCTCGCGAGGCCGACGCAGGCAGCGTCTGCTAGCAAGTTTCTTGGTTAACAAAACCGACTGCTCGCGCTGCACAACCGTTCACTGGCCACCCCGTATATATGGCAATGGATCTTGACCTTGCTGGTGCCGGTGGGAGATTTCTCCTGTGCGTTGTCGAACAATAAAAATTTTCGCAGCGTGCGCGTTAACTAAAAGCGGACTGCGGGTCTCTGTGTCCAGTCGGAGTCTTCTGTCTCTCATTGCCCATTAGCAGCGATTGTCATGTTCCAGTAGAAAACACCGCTCCATCACTGCGTGCTTTGCGCCTCCCCAGTTTTCTCTCCTGCGCAACGCTCCGATGAGCGCCAGCGTCAACGCCGCCGCCAGTGTAAGCGTTAGCGCCCGCTGCTTCACATCTACACATGGTTCCCTTTAGCGGGAGATGGTGTAATTTTTTTAGAACCAGTCCGCGTCCTTTCGCAAAACCGGCCAGCGTTCTTTCGTAAACAATCAGCGTCCTTTCGTAAAGCAGCCAGCGTTCTTTCGTAAACAATCAGCGTCCTTTCGTAAGCCGGTCAGCGTTCCGCCCTTTCACGCTCCCGGCAGTTAGCGAAAGCTAGAAAGGTCGCTTGACGCTACCACTTTAAATCTTAAACACCCTCCTGACACGCACTAACCAGGGTTCGGCGAAACCTCTCCACCGCGACGTTTCCAGAAGGCCATAGCTGCTCTGCGCCGGGTCCCTCGTTCGGCTGCTTCTCCCACGAGGGCGGTGAGGTCATCTCGGTAGAGACGCACACTCGTGACGCACAAGTTCTTTGCCGCGCATCTCTCCTAGCGACCACACTGTCACACACACGCCGGAGCCCGGTCAGTAGTCGATGTCTTCGCTGATGTAGACCTCGGTATGATGGCTCACACCCATTACAGCGCATTGGCGATTAGTGGGGGGGGATTTCTCCATTAGGTTCTACAAGTTAATACTAGCGCGCTGCTATAACTAAATAAAATTGGGAGACCCTTAATCTTCGCCTTTAAGAGCTCAACGCGATAGCAATGTCCTGTACCGAGTGCGTGCACACAATATTACTGGGATAATACATGTTATATTGCGACTCCTATATAAAGGACGCTTGTGTTTGCGAAGCATGAAAGTTATTTTCACTGCATTTCCAAGCAGAGGAAGTTCTTTTCACTGTTTTTCCAAGCAGAGGCGCGGCTGCGTGGTAGAACACCTGCTTGCCAAGCAAGCGGCCTGGGTTCGATCCTCACTCGGACCCGGAAATTTTAATTTTATTTGCATCTTTCTCGATTTTTCGGTCACACACATGATGACGATTTTTCGCTCACAACTAACGACGCCGACGCCGAAATTTCTGCGAAACGAGCTCTTTAACGCTATCGCGTTAATATATTAATTTGCAAATGATCAACAGTCATATATTTAACGTTGGGATAGAGAGCAGAGCCCGATGCACAAGAAATAAACTGCACTAGAAGCGAAAGTTGGGCTAGTTGGTGGTTCATGCTTGGGATTTAAAAACGTCGATCCCGCGACCTTCGGGTCGTCTCTTCTTTAGTCCTTGTCTCTGTTTTGCGCTGTTTTTAAGTCATATATTTAAGGCCGACAGATTTTTTTTTTTTTGTTAATGGCACTCTTATAATCCCTGCGAAATTCTTTCATAGCGAAGCAAACATTCCTGAGTTGAGGCGTGCCTCAAACAAAAGAATAATCCGTTAATTCTTGGCCCAGACCTGTCACGCTGGTCCAGTGATTAAGGCGCTCGACTGCTGACCCGAAGGTCGCGGGATCGAATCCAGGCCGCGGCGGCAGCATTTTCGATGGGGGGCGAAAGCACTCGAGGCCCGTGTATTTAAATTTAGGTGCACGTTAAAGAGCACCAGATGGTCGAAATATCCGGAGCCCTACACTATATACGGCGTCCCTCATAATCGTATCGTGCTTTTGGGACGTTAAAGCCCAGATATTGTAATTCCAAGCCCAGCTTTCGAAGACGTGGATGCTGGCATTCTTTCTCTCGAAATGGAGAGACGGCGACCGGATAGAGCAAAGTGAGGAATCGTGTCCAGTCAGTCGTCGACTTCTTCGTCGACGAAAAACAAATTCTGGCTTTCCTCTTCTAATCTAAGTTCCACTTTCACGCGCAACACCGCAGTTCGTGGCGAAACTTCGCAAGCTTTCTATTTCATCGTTTTATAGCCTGACAGTAATAAATCACGTTGTCACGACGTTTGCATGTTGTACTGCACGTTGTATTGTACTGGAAAAGGCGTATTAGCCTGTAAATAACAACCGTGTTCTCGAGACGTCTTCGGCTCTTATGAAGTAATACAGGCAGGCAATGAATACTCGACAACTTCACAATAGCGAATACTCAAAGCCAATTTAGAAGGAAAAGCAACGGTTTCTTAGGCGGGAAGTCAAATATTCGCGGATGTCATACGAAAAGGACTGCGCGGTACATGCCATCCACGTACGAGCCGAGCGCATTGGACAGGCAACTCCTCTTCATAGACTGAACGCCGTCGACATAAAGGTCAAGTCAACACGGTGAAGGCGAGGGCTCGGAATCCATCACCACACGTCGGAATGTCCGCCTGGCGCGGCTGCACGCTCTGGGGCCTTAAAAGGTTCGTCTCAACGGCGCCATATACACTCTCTCCGAGCAAATGAAAACACAACCGGGCCTGGCACACATTCCTAAGACTCATTACATTTCTTCATTGCTCTTTGAGCGACCCAAGTGTCAGGGACCCCCGACAGATCGCTGAAGCCGGCATACATGAAATCCAAGAAGCGACATGTCGGAATTGGCATTTTTCCTGACGCACTAGTAGAAAACGGCATTTACATTACGCGGTTGTTCAGTGGGTTACAGTATAGAGTTTCCTAATAATACACTAGAGAAAAATCTGGCGCTAGTGTCTTAGGAAGCTGCAACCCATGGCGCTTCGGCCAGGGTGGGTGCATGATGGGTAGTACACGGATTTGTGTAAGGTTCGTTCTTTCGGCTCCGTTTGGCTCGCTGCGGCCTGCAGCCGCTTTGTAGCCAGACGAAGTTCGGCAAATGTTCGGAAGTTCCACTTCACCATTTTAACCTTTTCAGGCTTCCAATTCAAATCGGCTCGCGAAGTTGACAACGATCCATCCTTTTACTCGAAGCAAACGCCAAAATACGACAACAAACGAGCTCACAAGTGCGTTCGAAGCCGCAAGCCCGAAGATTAGGCAAATCCGTTTACTTATAGCCATCATTCCCATGGTGGCCGAACGATCGCAGCTCGAGAGTTCCTTCTAGTAATTACTGTACGAATTGGGTTACGGTGCTCGACTGCTGACTCGAAAGTCACGGGTTGCAATCGACGAAGAAAAAAAAAAAACAAGATGACAAGACAGATTTCGCCTTCGGGTCGTCTAGGCGAATGCGTACTAGACCGTGTGAATTTTCCTCTGATGCCTACGGTTCTTCTCGAAGGAAGAATGAGATGAGTGATTCGTTAATTTAGCACTATTTTCGGACTGATAGCATGAATTGCAGTGTATATGGGAAACAAGACGAGTACGCGGTAGGCGATGTCAATTCCTGCCACATATTAAAGCCCGGTGCATGACGACAACAGGACAACCCGGACAACCCTGCACAGGATGAAGCCTTGCATTCCATTTACGTAAGAATACGCAGACAACGCTACCGGCAGTCGAACCCGCGACTCGGCGTTTCGCAGGAGAACGCCGCCTCCGTACACCGGGCCATCAAAACCGGGTATTTGATCAGCGTTAATGTCGCGCACGCACGCACGCACGCACGCACGCACGCACGCGCGCGCACGCACACGCGTGCACACACACGCGTGCGTAGACACACACACACACACACACACACACACACACACACACACACACACACACACACACACACACACACACACACACACACACACAAAAACGCGCGCGCACGCACGCACGCGCGCAAGAATTCGCTTCATCGGGCGTCCGGCACGTTCTTTTCGAAAAGGTAAAAAGGCGGGAAATCAGAGTTCGGAGGTCTTTGGTCTACCTATTGCTTTCCAGCACATTTCGTAACGTCAGAAGAGCAAAGGACCCTGCCCTAGCTGCGAGGCAAGGAAAAGAAAAATAGCTTTTCCGCCTCGTTTCGTCAGATGAGGCGGGTAAGGGGGGGGGGGGGGGAAGGGGGGCGGGGGGGCTGAGTGGATCGCACGCTCAAAGTCGATAGCGGCAGCGTAGACCGCGACGTGCGGGCCCTATCAGTGGCACGACCGCACACTCGACACGATAGGACCGCGGATGCCGCCAGGCAGGACGCCCAGATACGGGCCTCTCGAGCTGCCCCCCTCCGGGGCAAACGGGGCGACGGCGGCCTGCTGCATAGCCACAGCGACTCCGCGACGTGGCGTGGCGTGGCGTGGCCACAGCCCGCGAGATGCACCCACGCATATATACGCGCCGGCGAACCGTGGGAGTCGCAAGAAACGCTTTCGGCGCGGCACGTACGCGTGCAAACACGCGCCTGTGTGCCTTACGGTGTTTATATGATCGTGGCCGTGAACTACTTAGCGACGGTGCGTGTGAAACACGGTAGAGAATAACCCCGACTGTCGAGACAGCTAGGTGCGGTAATGCGCGAGAAATCGCATTACGATTGACGAGATCTTCGGACCACGAGACATACACGCCTGTGTTTTGGAAGTCTTTCATTCGCAATACCCGTTTCCTTGTACCACTCTTTCGTCGCGCAGAATCGTTAAAACAGGAATCCAGTTCAGTTAATTGAGTATATTAGAAGCCTTAAAAATGAAAAAGAAAAAAAAAAAAGCCGGACATACCACAAAGATCAGCACCTAGCACCCGTGGTGTCTTCGTATAGATGTGAGCGTTTTTATAGCTCCGCTAATACGTCATAAGTGCCACTCCTTGGTTTTGATAATTTTTTATATTGCTTCGATTTATCTCCTGTAAGTTTCCACGCCTTCTATATAGTGTAGAGTTTGTTTCAATAGCCCGGGTATTCTATAAATGGATTAAGCTGATATTTACCTACAGCAGATCTTCACTATCGCCTGGGTTAGTGATACAGATGCACTACCTACGATTTATTATTATTATTATTATTATTATTATTATTATTATTATTATTATTATTATTATTATTATTATTATTCAAGGTCATCAATGCATGCTATCACAACAACGACAGGACGGCACTATACACTATGGCGTCGCTCTGAAACGTATTGCTTTGCAGTGTTCCGTCATGCAACATTTTTTTTTTTTTTGCCTTTCATAGCTGCTACACAGACACTGCTCGTATACTTCGTGCTCGAAAAAGAAAAAGAAAAAAAAAACTACCGCGTATACGCCAACCTTCTGGTGCGTATTCGCACAGATTCCTCTGGTAACTGTATAGCAAACGGCTTCCTGTGGCATACAGTACAGTGGAAAGAAACGGAACGGGTTTACGCGACCGTTTACTACACACACCAGACGCCGCCGGCCGCGTCATGCGTGCAACGCGCCCGCCCGCGTGCCAGCTGGAAGCCGCGCCGCCACTCGTATAGGGCGAGACGCTAAATCACAGCCGCATCTGGCCCCGACTGGATCCCATTCAGCGGCAGCCAGGCCCGTGGAGAAGAGAGCCGTCAATTAACCCGGAAGCCCGGCGGTGGTGAAAAGTAGACCGGCGCGCCTTCGCTCGCAGCGCGCCAAGAGAATGAAAAGAAGTGCGCGAACTTCCTAACGAATGTCCACAGCCAACGCAGGCTGCGACATAGTGTGACCACTGGTGCATTCAACTACCACATTTACTCGACTGTAACGCGAGTCGTGACTTTTCATTGGGTCCAGGAAGATAAAGCAGAATCGGCATTCGATTGTTACGCGAGGATCGACGACTCTATAGGCAGCAAAAATCTGAAGAAAAAGAGATACTCGCGTTACATTCCAGTTAATACCGCATTAATGAAGAAACGCGCGCACGCGTAGAGATAGCAGAGCAGACTCATTTGGAGACTAGCTAGGAATTAACCATGAAGGTCTATTTTTGATCACTATTTGTTCGGGTTTAACGTCCTAAAACCACGATGTGATTACGAAAGACGCAGTAGTGGAAGGCTCCGGAAATTTCGACCAACTGGGATTCTTTAACGTGTACTTCAAATGTAAGCACACTGGCCTCAATCATCCTCGCCTCCAACGAAAATGCGGACGCCGCAACCGGGATTCGTGAAGGTCTATTTGTCGCACAAGAAGTTTATCTTGTTAAATGTAATTTTCAAAAGACTTAGCACACGCTATTTCCCAAACGTTGAAATATTCACGACTCAAAACCATAGGCGTGCGCACCAGGGGGGGGCAGAGGGGGCGGCCGCCCCCCTAGTCACCTAAGAGATGGGGGGCGTAAAGTCTGCTCCATAGATAGTATTAATAGGGAGGGGGGGGCGCTGCGATGAACCTGCGCCCCCCCCCCCCCCCCCCTGAAGGGGAACCCTGCGCACACCTATGCTCAAAACAACATATAAACTGGTATTAAAGCCAGAAAGTTTGCTTCAAAAATGCTTCTTTCGTGCAACTTCCCTAGGTGTATACGAGACCGTTGGGCATCAGGAATTGCGGTAGCCGGTTTAGGGAAATCACCGTCAATGAACCAGCGTCTGTAGACGCATCACACACTTAATGTAAGTCTAGTGTTTTACGAACGAAAAAGCGGTATGATTATGGGGCGATGGACAGAACTGGGCCCATAGTGGCAACGTTGCGTAAGGAGAGCGTCAGCTCAATTATGTGTTTTCTATAAGCTGCCTAAAGCGGGGGTTGCAGCAGCCGTCTTCAAGTTCTCAATAGTTCGTCTTACGCGAAGTCAACTTGCCTTGACTAGTGGACTCAGTGCACTGTCACATCGAAGAGAAGAGTGAAGAATTTTTCATATCAAGATCAGATGAACCGTCTTCCCACACAGGAAGTGCACTATAACAATATCGAGCCATCGACTTGCGGAGAATATATCTGGCCGGATTCCATTCCGATACTTGCTCCTGACTAACAATTAAGCTTGCTAACGACCCCGGACTAGCACTTGTTGCCACTAGATATCAAACTATAACAGGGCATGCCAAGCTATATTGTTAGCCACCGCTAGAACCAATACGTTTAAGAACTTTCTTTGCTAGAACAATTACAGAAATGGAAAATACTAATACAAAATCGGATTTCGTTAAATCGATTTTCAACTGTATACACATTTGAAGAAAACAGCGCACTGAAAAAAACGAAGACAAAGAAGAGAGGAACACACACAGCGCTGCACTCACCACTGAAAGTTCATTCAAAGGAAACATCGCCTTCAGTTGTCTAAAACACGCTCTAGAAAAATATTGCAAGCATGTGCTGGGTTCTAGTTTTGCAAAGCAAGCAGCAAGACTAGAGGAAGCAGGGTTCCCACCTAGCGTACTTGTGGCTGTTTATGATAAGTTAATTGGTCTTTTAAAAGGACGTGCAGCAAGTAAAGCCCAATGCTGATGCGGAAGAAAGTTCGCAATCATTCCTAATATGCATGAACTTGCACATGTGTTAAAAAATTGGGGGGACCCTTAATCTTCGCCTTCAAGAGTTGAACGCGATAGCGATATCCTGTCCCGAGTGCCTACTTCAACCACTTAGTGCATACTTGCTATGCACCCACTACGTGGTGTTAGGGGAATACGCGCAGTAAGGTGTGTGCCGTTTGTAACGGGTGGCCGGCTTTAAACAACGAAATCGTTATGATAGTCACATATTCTGACGCCCGATGACAATGTACGCTTGTACCACGCAATATTCCTGGGATATTACATGTTATATGGTGACGCCTATATAAAGGACGCTTGCGTTTGCGAAGCATGAAAGTTACTTTCACTGCATCTCCAAGCAGAGAAAGTTATTTTCACTGTATTTCCAAGCAGTTCATTCTAACACACATTTTAATGAATACCATGAAAGAAAAAAAAAAAGAGGCGTGGCTGTGTGGTAGAACACCTGCTTGCCACGCAGACGGCCTGGGTTCGATCCTCACTCAGACCCGGAAATTTTTATTATTTATTTTATTTGCATCTTTCTCGATTTTTCGGTCACGGACAAAATGATGATTTTTCTCTCACAACCAACGACGCCGACGCCAACACCGACGCCGGAATTTCTGCGAAACGAGCTCTTTAACGCTATCGCGTTAAAAATGTTGGTTCCCGCTACGGAACTGATGTTTTCAGGGCACCCGATCAATTGGGAAAAAATCTGCGCTTTGGTCTCAAAAAAGGTGCAGAATAAAGATAAGCCTGATGTAAATAAGTGTGTTGTAAACCATAGAAACAAGTATGTTCCGTGTGGAGTGGGGTTGTGTATCGCATTCCGTTATCTTGTGGCCTTTATTACATTGGACAGCCGGGCCGCTGTGTCAATAAAAGGCTGCGGGAGCACTATCTCTCTTTACATAACGGCTCACCTTCCCATTTGGCATCGCACTGCGCCACGTGTGGGTGTACACCCGTTCTTTCCAACACAGTTGTTACTTTCTTATTTTCAAGCATATTGATCAATTCCATCGTGAAGTTTCTGAAGCCTTTCATAATAACAAGTAACCTGATTCTTGTGTCAGCCAAACCTCGGTGACATAGCAAAAAAAAGAAAAGTTATTTTATTGACAAGCGTATCATTTAATAACTTTGTTCCTCACTTGTCATGCGCGGTTTTCCCCTTTCAAGCTCATGTTAATTTCCTTTGAATAAACTTTCACTTGTGAGTGCAACGCTGTGTGTGTTCCCTCTCTTCTTTGTCTTCGTTTTTTTTCAGTACGCTGTTTTCAAATATGAGTAAGCAGCAACTCGCCCAACTTGCCATTTTGTTGTATATATACACGCACAAAATTGAAAAATTTACGGGGCAATATAAGCCCCCCGACGCCTCCACCCCCCCCCCTCCCCGCCTGGCGGCGCCAGTGGCATCTAAGGCCTGCAGTAAGCAATTATTAAAGCCGAAACTGGAACCAAGTCGGACAGATAGTGTTTCCTCCTTTGGCGCAGAAAGTTGCACGAAATGAAGGAAGTGTGGACGCGCGCGACCCGCAAGCCCCTGTGTAATCGCAAAACAGTTGCGCGCCGGCGAACGGGAAGGCGATGTCGCGCCGCGGCTCATCCGGCCGGCCCTTGCGCGGTCTCGCACCCCCTTCAACACCCCCCTCTCGCCCCCCTCCCCCCAGTTCACCCCCCGGTCGAACCAACACGCGCCTCCGGAAGCGGTAGCCACGCGCAGCTAAAAGAGAGGCACCGCCCACCTTTCACCATGGCGACAGCGCCCGCCACGGTGGTCTAGATGGTGCACTATATACAGTAGCAAAGTTTAGAGATTGGGCTAGTTGGTAATGCATCTTCAACAATCAGCGCAGAAACGGACAAGGAACAGAGACGCGCCTGTCTCTCTTCTCTTTCTCTATCCCTTCTCCGTTTCTGCGCTGATTGTTGAAGATGCACTACTGCTGACCTGAAGGTCGATGGATCGAATCCCATCCGCGGCGGCAGCATTTTCCATGAAGGCAAAAAATGCCCGAGGCCCGTGCACTTAGATATAGGTGCACGTTAAAGTCCGCCGCGGTGGTGTAGCGGTTACGGTGCTCTATTGATCCGAAGGTCGCGAGTTCGATCCCGGCCGCGGCGGTCGCATTTGGATGGAGGCGAAGTGGTAGAGGCCCGCGCACTGTGCGATGTCAGTGCACATTAACGAACCCCAGATGGTCGAAATTGCTGGAGCTCTCGAGACCATAGCTCGGCAGTAAAAGGTGGAGCTCACTCAGACTCACTCAAGCAATATATTTTGCACTTAGGGCTCACTGGAACTCACACTCACCAATATTTTCCTCAACCGGACTTACTCGGACTCAAGCACACCAAAATATTACTCACCCCGACTCATTCACACTCGGATTCGCAGGCCGATCCGAGTCTCAGTGAGATTGTCGACCTATGCTCTCGACAACGGCATTCATCTTAATCATATCGTGGTTCTGGGACGTAAAACGCCAGGTATATTATTATTATTATTATTATTATTATTATTATTATTATTATTATTATTATTATTATTATTATTATGTGCACGTTAAAGAATCCCGGGTGGTCCAAATTTCCGGAGCCTTCCACCACAAGTCCCTCAAATCAAGTGTGGTTTTGGGACGTAAAAGCCCAACAATTATTACAGTGACCGCACCGACGAGGGGGCAAACGCGTCACACTTCCTCAACACCGGCTGCGCACACAGATGTCATAATAATTTCAGCGGTATTTCGAGCCAAAACCACGACATGGTGATGAGGCACGTCCTAGAGGAGGTCTATGGAAATTTCGACCATCTAGTGCTCTTTAAACGTTCACTGACATCGTGCACTGCACGGGCCTCTTGAATTTCGCCTCCATCGATATGCGACGAACGCGACACTGCAAACGCCCGTATAAGTTCATACGAATAATCACCGGCTGAAACATCCTGCTATTACGTCATCATATCCGGGATTTTACGTCCCAAAACCACGATATCATTATGAGGGACGCCGTAGCGGAGGGCGCCGGACATTTCAACCATCTGGTGTTCTTCAAAGTGCACTGACACCGCCGCCTCTAGCATTTCGCCTCCATCGAAATGCGACCGCCACGGCCGGGATCGAACCCGCGACCTTCGGGTCAGTAGCCGAGCACCGTAACCGCTACACCACCGCGGCGGACATCCGGTTGTTACTAAGTTTGTTTAAATATATACAGGATGCATTTACAAAGTAGAACAGCTAAAGTCAAAAGAGTCACGATGGTTGACCAACTAACTCGAGCACCAGCCGGTCTCTCCCGGTCTTCTTGCTTCATATCCCGTAAGGCTTTCATTTCCTTGATCAACTACTACTTGCGCAAAAATTTCCAAGACAACGGACGAAACAGACACGGACGGGCGCTCGCTTCATTTCCTGCACAGCTAAGCAGGAGTGACTCGAATGTCGTCGTAACAGCGAAATTCGGTCCGCGGTGTATGCTAACTTATCCTCGTAACGGAGCCGTGAAGGTAAGCAAGCTGACGTCAGCCCCGACGACGGCGAAGAAAAAAAAGAAAAAGAAATTCGCGTTACTCATCAAGAACTTTCCCCTGTTGATTCACAGCATGCGATCGCGTACGCGATAGGCGTACCACGTGCGCGGTGTAACGATTCGCTGCGCTGCGCCTAAAATAGAAGATGACAAATGAAGCGCTCGCGTTCCGGCGTAACTGAAGCGCCGCCGAACGTCAGTCGAATACCGACGCCTTATACGGGTACATTTCCGGGGTAGCGTACAAAACTGGGCGAGTTGGTTGAACTTCATAGTTTAAAATTTAGCGCAAAAAGACAATACACAAGATGAAGGAGCACACATGACACGCGCTGAACTAACAACTGTTGCTAGTTCAGCGCTTGTCCTGTGTCCTCCATCTTGTGTAGTCTTTTTGCGCTGAATTTTAAATCATGAATTTCCGGGGTATTGTTGGGATTTTACGTCCCATAACCACGACATGAGAAGGTGCCGTAGTGGAGGGTGCCCGAAATTTTGACCACCTGCGGTTGTTTAATGCGCGCCTTAATCTAAGCCCATGGGACCCTCGCCTTTCGTCTGCACCGCAATGCGGCCGCGGGATTCGATCCCGCGACTTTCGAGTCAGCAGTTGAGCCCTATAACCAGTAGACCACCGTGGCGAGCATTTCCGGGGTCTTAACAGCGTGGTAAGAACGTCGTAAATGATGATTAGGAAAGCCCGCAACTAAAATTGCATGACGGGAGCGTCATGACTTGGACAGACAACCAAGGGGCAGTTGGAGCGATGGAATGGAGAGATGCGAAGTGCGGCCAAGTACAGCCAAAGTTTAGGTGGCGCCACAAAACACAGGAATTTGCAGGCATAGACAAGAATCGGCTCGCATAGGGCAGGATGGGTTAGAGAGCATTGAGAGAGGCCTTCGTTCTGCAGTAACCATAACAATAGACTGACAGTGATGACGACAGTGATGACGTGTTCTATTCTGTCGATGAATAGACTAGAGTCGGATACAACGTTCAGAAGTGCGCGGCATTTCCTCTTAAAGGTCGATGCACACAAGCCTGCACTATAGCGCCGCAGGCCAGCAAAGCGACGCGTGCATTTTTAAAAGTGCGCGCTGTTTAAAATGCTACCGTTTTTAAAATCGACCGCACTAAGCGACCGCTGGTAGGCGGGCGATGGCCAGACGCACATGTACCCTGACGGTGCTTTCTTAACTCTTCTTCTTTCTCTCCTTTAATCCCTTGTTCCTTTCCCCCAGTGCAGGGCAGAAAACCCGCACGCGCGTCTGATTGACCTTTCCTGCCCCTCATTTCCTCCTTCCTGACTTCGTCATAAACGCGTGGCCACGCATCCGAGGACAAATGAATTGTCCATTACCGGCAGTCATTCGTCGATATTGACGTAATTACCGGACGCTACATGTGTGAAACAGATGCGAAAAAAAAAACTTGCTTGCCTCACTTCGACTGTCACACAGCTGATAAGCTCTCCCTCGTTTTATCGCGGCACACGTACGTTGCTGGTCAACTTCAAAGCTTCCGCTAGTTGTTTACAGAGGTACGTTGACACGTAATTGTCCATTGTGCATTTGTTGCGCTACGCCACGCAACGATACGCCACGCCCGCGAGTGGCTACACTGTTCTCGAAACAATAGCGGATGGGAGCTGTCAAGCGGCGATAACATTTCATTGCTCTCCGACAAACGGCCGTGCCAATTAACAAGCGACCGAAGATATCGAGTGGACATGGCTTCGAAATTAGCTCGAATGACTCCTGACATTTTAATCAGCTTGCAAAGCTCGGTCATAATCGCCTCTCTATGAAGTTTAAAGTATCAATCAATCAAAGTATGGAGCCAATACAAACGCGAACAATGCTTAATTTCCGTCATAAGTTCATAACCTATATAGCAACCTAAGCAATTGTAGCTGAGAAGTGCGCGGTCGTCGATATTGGCTCCTGACAGTGATTGCCCGAGAAAACGCCCCGCAAACGAGAAAACGCGCGAAAATAAAAATGCGGGCGGCGCCGCCATCTTAAAGTTCCCGCAGCAATCGCCATGACGTCATAGATTTTGACGCCATCTACAAGGTCCACCATCGTTCCCAATCCGCAAAAATGAAGTACGATGAAGTCCTCTGAGGGGTCTAAAGACTTAACATACCCAAGTTCCAGGAAATTCCATTGGGCCAATGTCGCCAGAGTACGAAAAGTACACTCTGAATACGTTACGTCCCGCGCGCATATTTCGGCACGATATTTAAATATCACACTTTGACCTGGATTTTGCTCCTCTTTTATTAAAGCTATATGATGGTAAAATTAACGACGTTAGAGTTTTCAGGGTAATATTTTTCAATATAACCTGATTTATTGAGAGAGAGAGAGTTAGTCTTTATTAGAAAAACAGGCATGCTACTCTGTATAGGGATGGGGAAAGGGATTAAAAGATTTCAGAAGAGAGGGAAGACAAGAATGATAAAGAATAATAAAAACAAATACGAAATGTGCAAGTGCACCTGATAAAAGTATTTACAATTAGGGTGTCAGGTAAGTTAACGCTTTCCTATGTGAAGTATTCTATCATTAGAGCGTTCCGACAAGGCCCATATCGGACAGGTAATCGACTAATGACTGTACAACCCGACGCTGTCTTGAATGTCCGGGCACTGGGCCTAATATGTTGCGCAACGTTAACTGGTTCGTGGCACACGCCCATTTGTCGTTCAGACAATTGTCTCTCGTCGCAGGTACGCGGGGCATTCAAGTAGTATGTGCTCCACTGTCTCTATGCTGCCACAGTTATCGCAGCATGGGCTTGTGGTACGCCTTATGCGGTACAAATAACTGTCCGGGTATGCCACGTTCAATAGAAGACGATGATACAGCGTCTCTATAGGTGGCGAGGAAGTGATCGAGAAATTTTCGCTCTCACTTCTGGGTCAATACAATGTAGAAAGTTATCTTGGTGAAGCGGTCTTTTTCTTGATAGGCATATCTTTTTTGCGATGTTCGAAGCGTCGGCTTTGGTAAAAAATATTCTTCTGAAATTCCGGTATTGGAGTCCAATTTCAGGAAACTTCACCCGCTTTTTCGTTTGCCGAAATACCAGCATGGCCAGCTATCCACTGGAACGTAATGCTATGTCCAGCAATCTTAGCCTTGTGATGAAGACAGGCGATATCAGGCGTTCCAGGTTGGTGATTACCACGCTAATGCCTGTTCCACATACTTTGTAGGGCTGCTTTAGAATCTGTAAATATTGCCCATCTTTTTGGCAGCTGCTGTCATAGTATAACCATTAGAGCCTCCCTAATGCCATCAGAAGGCGTTGTAGTATATGTACAAAGAATACGCTCAAAACGCACACATTCACAGATGGCTCTACAACCCAATGTCGATCGTCGTACGGGGTTTTCGCGCCCGATTTATTGTTTCCCTTAATCCTGCTCTTGAAGAAGCCGACGTTCATGACCTCGCGGGTTTATTAGTCAAGCAGGCCCCTTCCCCATGACATCGCTTACATAACAGATATTAATATGTTTCGTAAAACAATTGCTCTTCTGTAAATATAATTTGTGCTTTGTTACTGTTTGTATAATTTTTCCTTTATTGTTAAAATTGTTCTAATGTATGCAGGCTGCTATTTTAATTCTTTATCTTGCTGTGAGTTTTCGCCAGTCATTTTGTACATTTACCTTTTTTTCTTAATGCCTTGCTGTTTATTGTATTCCTTATGTATCCCCACTCTTCTCGTAATGCCTTCGGGCCCTGAGGGTTCAATAAATAAATAAATAAATAAATAAATAAATAAATAAATAAATAAATAAATAAATACGTAGCCCCTGTTAACGGCAACTATACTGTCACGCGTGCTTATTTTTTTTTTTCTTTTTTCAAGCGATCAGACCCGTTGCACCTGTGACCACCGTCTTGCGCGCACCGTGCCGGAGTGTCGAACGTCGACGATCATTTTATAAAGATTGTTCCGATCTGCTTGAGCACGCAGCGCGAACAGTAGAGATCGTTCGGGAACTAACGCGGCCGCCAACGATAAGTCTGGAATCACCGATGCTATACATGTATGCGCAAACGCCGACGCGCTTTACCGCTCATCAGATTATTCGACGACAGATGACTGTGCGCGCAGATATCGTTTCACTTAGAGAGCCGTTCTCTTTCCGGGCCCCAGTTCGTCCACATGAAGACTCATCTTCACCAGCCGCGATAGGCTTTGTTCCCCGTCACAATCACGAGACAATGTGCGAAAGCGTTCGATGGCAATGAGTCATGACTCTTCCGAGATATCGCGCTGCGCGCTATGCAGCAACTCTACAAGGGCCATTGCACGCCCCCATGGTTCAAGAACAGTGCCTACAGAGTGCAAGCACGTGAAACGCGCGCCTGTCTGCGCCTCGTTCGGTGAACCACGCATTCAAGCTCACGCGGTTCACTGCGCCGACCCCCGCTGCTTGCACGCATCGCGGCAAAGAATTCGTTGACGCACGAGCGCGCATGCGAGAGCGGGTATCGTCCATACAGCGCTTGATTAACTATGCGCCGACACACCGTCAGCGGAACGGGGGGGGGGGGGGGCGAGTCTACGCTTCGAATTATCTTTCAGAGCCGGGTAGCTGATCGATTAGTGTTACGGTCAATGGACACGTACTTTATTGCGTGCTGACGTACGATACAGCAACATGCGTGAACAAACGAATCTAACCGACAAGGAAGGAAGGAAGGAATGAAGCAAGAGAGACGGAAAGGAGGTTGGCCAGACATGCCCGGTTGGCTACCCTACGCTGGGGGCAATGGGAAATGGTAATAGCACTACAAGACAGTTATGACAAAACCGCAGATATTTACATATTTCGACTGTCCGTATATGGGCGAGGACGGACGGTATAAAACCTTTCGTCTAGCTTTTTTTTTTCTTTTTTTTTTCATTCTTCCTTCCAATATACTTAAGGGTTCCTCGTAATGCCCCCCCCCCCCCTTTTTTTTTTTCTGTATCCCGTGACGGTCACAGTACGCTTCACCTTGCTGCAGCAGTTCCAAGTATTATTAAATATACGAGGCCAACTTGTATCCCCCCGAACCGTCACACAGTTACACTGATACAGGCTGTCAGTCATGTTGACGTCGGTCAACGTCCTATTGCGCAACGCAAAACCGCAAACAATCAGGCTGCAGGAGCAGGAGACGCGCTTGTCCGCATCTGTTTGCACTGATGTCATTCACTCATGCCGTTGATTGCAGTGCACCGGCAATAGCTTAATGAGCAGCAGTTTCAGTGTACGAGCTATTATAATTAGTAGCATATTATGCTGTCCTGTTTTTTTTTTTTCAGTTAGGCAGTATCGCATCACCCATCGAAACGCCGACGACAACGAAGAATAATATCCGGAGTTTTACATCCCAAAATCACGATATGATTGAGAGATGGCTCCGGAAATTTCGATATCTGGCGTTGTTTAACGTGCACTGTCTTCGCACGGTACCAGGGCCTCTAGCATTTCGCCTCCACCGAAATGCGACCGCCGCTGGTCGGGATCGAACCCGCGACCTTCGGGTCAGCAGCCGAGCACCGTAACCACAATGACCAACGAGGCGGACGACAATGAAGCACAGGCAAAGAGGAGCGCTTGCGTTTGTCTATTCTGCTGCGCCATCGTTACCAAGATGTGCTGTCATATCCCATCATGACTATCGAACTAATCAATACGAATTAACGAAGTTTGTTTTTCTTAATGTTTGCCATGTTGTTACTTCAGCAATCGAGATATTTCTTGTTCTCCTGAACTATCCTTTCAATCTCTCACTTATTTTATATATATATATATATATATATATATATATATATATATATATATATATATATATATATATATATATATGATTCAAAAGAAAGTTCTGTGGGTCCGGTGCTCATATAGTCAAGAAATGAAGGAGCACACTTACGAAAATTGCATATTTTTTTACTGGTTAACGTTTCGGCCGTGGCACGGCCGAAACGTTAACCAGTAAAAAAAATATGCAATTTTCGTAAGTGTGTCCTTCATTTCTTGACTATATATATATATATATATATATATATATATATATATATATATATATATATATATATATATATATATATATATACATATATAAGAAAAAAAACGGGTGCACGTGAGAAAGCAATACTTTTATGCCTTACGTTTCGGCCGTGGCACGGCCGAAACGTAAGGCATAAAAGTATTGCTTTGTCGAAGGTGCACCCGTTTTTTTTCTTACACAGACCGAACCCACTGAACTTTCCTGCTGAGTATATATATATATATATATATATATATATATATATATATATATATATATATATATATATAAATGCCTCAACGAAATATCACGTTCCCATAACTTGATATCGAGGCCACTTAGCTCAAAAACATACCCGATCTGTCATGCACCCCCCTCTCCCTGCTTGACACATCTAGACGCTTCTTGTTCAGTAAACATCAGTAAACGTCAGTCAATATTTTTCACCTTTGGTCGGCGTCGCTCAATGTTTTTCAACCGCGCATCCAGTTACTATGCCATCGACAGACACTGCCAGACCGGTTTCGAATTATGTCGCGCTTTACACATCACGTATAGCAAAAAAGAAAAAAAAAACTCGATGCTATGCGCTCTTTGTCTGTCGCTATGCTCTATTTGAAACTGTCGCGACAGCAGGACGATGACACACTGCCAGTGCAGGTAAGAGTGACGGTTCTTCACGTACACTGTGTCAGGTTCCGGCCGTGCCTTCGAGCGGTGTATCCGTTACTCAGGCCATCCGGCCCGCTCCGGTTACACCCCCCCCCCCCCCTCCCACCTATCCGGTACAGTGCGCGGGTGCGGTGCCCTTTAAAATTTATCGAGCCGTTCCGTGTTCAAGTCGCCACAAGCAGGATATTTTTTTTACTCATGGACAATACAAGGCTTTCTCCGTAATATAACTGCACCGTACAGTCATTGGTATTACGCATCCATAAAAATGCGTAGGGAGATCGGAGGACGGCAGAATGGGTCAGAGAATAAACACGGGTAGCGGGCATTCTAGTTGACATCAAGGGAAAGAAATTAATGAGCCCACGCCAAGTCGCGAGATTGTGGGCGAGCGCGTGCGTGCCTGACGTAATTATTTTTTTCCTTCTTTCTTTCTTTCGCGTTGCGCAGTGCTCCCTCCTAACTGTTTCCTTCCACCATGCCGGAAGTTGGACTTTCATCCACGTGCTCAGAGCGCAACACTTCCGCCGCTACAGGCGACAACGACGGTCGTGCGTTCATATCGAGCGAACAATGAAATGTAATAATAATAATAATAATAATAATAATAATAATAATAATAATAATAATAATAATAATAATAATAATAATAATAATAATAACATTTGGGGTTTTACGTCCTAAAACCACGGTATGATTATGAGGGACGCTGTAGTGGAGGGCTCCGGAAATTTCGACCATCTGGTGTTCTTATATATTCATATTCATATATTCATATTTATTTCAGACAACGACAAATAACAAATGTACATTTGTCTTGTCTAGGAGGGTGACAAAAAGGCACGAATGCCTGACTGAGTGTCACACCCCTTTCTAGACACAACTCAAACAACAGAGGCCGTTACTGGAGCATTGATCAATACATACACAAGATTACATATACGATACATATTTGGTAATACATATACAAGATGAATACAATTATACAAGTGCAGTAGAGACATATAAGAGCACAACAGAAATGTAAATACGGACTGCAGCAAAAACAAAAACACGAATAAAACAAAGAATTATTTTTGTATTGATAACGTGCACTGACATCGCACAGTATACACGGGCCTCCAGCACTTCGCCGCCATCCAAATGCGACCGCCGCAGCCGGGATCGAACCCGAGACCTTCGGGTCAGCAGCCGAGCACCGTAACCACTACACCACCGCGGCGGACAACAATGAAATGTGGCATCGTGAAATGACAAGTGAACTCGATGAAAGATCGCACTGCCACACCAGGAACGGCTCATCACCGACAATCGCGCACGGTCGATAGCGCCAGGGTTGCCGTTGGTGGCTACTTTGCGCCTAATTGGCTACTTTTGGACCCCGTTGGCGACGAAAATTTCCAGTTGGCGCCATGGCTTTTGTTTAAACTTGTGGTTTTACTTATTCAAAATTATTTTATTTATTGATCAATAGTAAAGACTCTGTTGATAATACCGCTTCTGTTATATTTGGATAGAAATTTGGCGATAATATGAAATGGCATGGATACTTTGGCAACTTTCGGCGTGAGTTCTGGCGCCTTTTCATGTCCACCCAACGGCAACCATGGAGAGAGCATCACTTATTGGAAAACGGCACACACAAATACGCCGCACCTTCTAGGGCCGTTTAGAGGACCTTGGAGGGCCGGATTTCTGTACTCTGGCCGGGTTTTTCCGCGTACTATGCCGCCGCCGCGACCAAGGTCTGCCCCCACGCTAACCTCAGGTATGATCAGGCCTCAGTTCCAAATCGGCCCAACCTATACGCTTGACAACTAAAAGGGAGGGAGATGTGTCCAGTTTGCTTCCCGTATACACGTTCAAGTACGTGCAGCAGCCATAGATCGTCCGATAAACACAGCTGCGATCTTCGACAAATAGAGGACGCCCCTTTTTAACGAGTGCACATCTCGGTAAACACAGCACTCGAGACGATTTCGAGTGATTCTCTAAATCATCTCGGTCGTTCGACGACGTTGTAGATAAATTGTGAACGAGACACAGAACTATACTGCAGATTGCATCGCATAGCTGCGATGAACGTCGGAGGCAGGTTCATATTAACGCTCTTGAATGTAACGATCACGATGCTCTCGTCATGACAAAAGAGATCGTTGAAATTAACGTGCCAAAACCACATTATCACTTATGGAGCATGCCATGGTGGGGGGCCTCTAATAAGACGTAGCGCATCATGACAGGGACATAGAAAGACAACACATAGACTTCTATGTCCCTGTCATGATGCGCTAAGTCTTATGAATCATGAATCCCAACCAACTAGCCCGGCAACGTGCCTTAGCCTCTAAAAATTTTGACCACCTATGGGGTTCTTTAAAATGCGTTGTGTCTAACAAAAAATGTTTGTCGTGCCTAACAAAAAAACCCTCAATCCAATACGCTTCCTTCGTACACGAACACAACGGAGTACTTTGTAGGGCATTTGATAGCAGTTTGACTCAAGCTAATCAAGGTTCCAAATGGAATAGGTTATGAACGTATAAAAAAGATAACAAAAATCGAGCTAGGTGGTATAGAGATCGGAAAAAAAAATTTGAGCTCACACATACTCACTGAAGAAATATATTTTGCTCTGACGGCTCACTCGGACTCAGACTCAGACTCACCAAAAATTTCCTCAACCGGACTCACTCGGACTCAAACTCACCACCATATTACCGAGCCAGATTCACTCAGACTCACGGCTTGACCTGCATCTGAGTGAGCCTGAGTGAGTCGACTCATGAGTCCGTTTGCGTAAAATTAGTTTTGTCTACCGTGGTGTCGACGCCCTTTAATGCCATTATCTCACGTAATCAATGCTCTACGATACACCTTTTGATCTTGTACCTTCAAATGCGCGTAATCAGTGGTTTAAATCAAGAACCGACATTTTTATGAAACACGCAGCTCACACGAGATATTTTTATCATTAACTTCCAGTGAAAGAGTTCGCGAGAGGAGGTCAAGACACTTCAACCCTCGCGAGACCCCTCCCCCCCCCCCGCCCCCCTTCATAACTCACCTCTGATCGGTGGCGTAGCCAGGGGGTGGCACACCGGGCCCGTTTCCCCCCACCCCGATTTTTTTTTGTTCGCCATGGCACACAGAGCGAAAAAGTGACCATTTCAAGGAGGTGCCCCCCCACTCACCCCGAAATCAATGAGGTCCCCCCCCCCCCCCCCCTTCCAGAAAAACATTTCTGGCTACGCGCCTGCCTGTGATCAATTAATATTGAGGTGGCGCATGAACGCTATTGCGTTCAGATGTGCGTGAATAGACTTGAGTATAAACGTAAGCCAATATAAGGTGGATAATAATGCTGAAAATGAGCAGATAGGAGTCTCGGTATCAGCCACTGGCACGCTTCAAAGCAACTGCTCATAATATTCATTCATCCATCCATGCGTCGAGCATATGCGAGCTCAAAGTCGATGCCCTCTTGCAAAAATGTGCACACTTCAGCGGGACTTCAACAATACAGCGATACGTGAAGTACGTACGGCCTCCATGCGCGCCCTCGACAGACTGAGAGGATTGCCGCCGACGTTTGGCAAAAGAGATAACGGTAGACGCGGAACTTTCTTGTCTATTTTACGGTAAAGTATCCCTACACGAGGGTAATGCGAGCAGACAAGGAACTTGGGAAGTGAAAAGCCATTCCTTTGTTCGCGCTTACGCCCTTCAATAAGGCGATAATAGTACTTGTGATCCGCAACAAGTAAACCCTATCTCGCTGAGCGACCCGGTGTACAAAGCACAGGGTCGGATGATCTACTGCAGTCTGCTACTACTACTATTACTGCTGCTGCTGCTGCTACTACTACTACTACCACTACCACCACCACTACTACTACTACTACTACTACTACTACTACTACTACTACTACTACTACTAATAACTAATAATAATAATAATAATAATAATAATAATAATAATATGTGAGGTTTTACGAGCCAAAACCACGAAAAACTATGGGACACGCCGTATCAGATCGAGGGCTCCGTGAAATTTCGACCATCTGGTTTTCTTTAACGCGCACTGACATCGCACAGCACACGGGCCTCCAGCATTTCGCCTCCATGGAAATGGGACCGCCACGGCCGGGTCGAACCCGCGACTTTCGGGTCGGAAGCTGAGCGCTGTAAACCACTGTAAAACGGAGGCGGACGGGGTTCCAATGACCTGATCATCATCAGTCGCTTTGGAGAACCGGTGTGAATTCTGTCAATTTGAGTAGTATCGATCGTTTCACCAATATCGTGCACCCTAAGAATCACGAAGTGTTTTTATATATCAGCGCAACAATTTATTAATTACTCCAAATCTTCCAGCCAGCTGTATCCCGTCCAGAAAATGCGGACTTCGTACGAAAACTGAACAGAACGACAGACATGTGTCACTTTTTTTTCCTATATATTTGTTTCAGTTTGCTGTATGTCCTGTCACTGTATATGTTTTTTTTTTTTTTTTAAAGCTGCCGGAACGTAGGAAATGAGCAGCAGATGAGATCAACATCGAACTCTACACAGCAAGCAAGTTGGAACAGGACGGAATACTGAACACCAACTATATCGTTCTTCAGCTGCTACTTGCACAGCAGCTGTCCCGCCGAAATATTAAAGAACAATAATTAAGGAGTACGCCAGCTGTACAACATTGTGAAAAACACTGAAAACGGTAAAAACGCTGTATAGACGACTTTCAACCGATTTAGAGTGCGAACACAGCCTTCTTTTGAAACTCGTTTCAGTAGAACCTTTAGTGATGTCATTTAAGTGTGTTGAGCAGATACGATCAAAAGCTTTGTAAAATGCGTGACAATTCCACAAATACCCTTGCGCGATGGGGATGAAATCGCAAGATGTTGAGTATTTCGCTATCGCACGTTGGTTTCGGAGACAATATTCAATCTAAAAGGGTGACAAATACAATAAATGACGCGATGGGGGGCGTGTTCCATGAAGACAGATAAGAGAAACACGGAACAGGCTGTTCTCGAGCCACGCTCGGAAACTGAGAGGTTTAATAAAAAATGCGTTGCGTCAATCACAGTCGCGGCTCGCAAAATCATGGGCGAAGCGAAAATCCGATTAAATGCAACTTTCTTTTTAAAAAACACATTGTCCCTAATCCATTCGTCTAAGACTACACGATGGCCAAAGCTGTCTTTTTTTCTCAATGGAGCTGCGCAGGAACTTTTCCTGCGATTCGACGATTATTGGTCAAAAAAAAAAAATCACTCCAGCAGTTAACCTATCGAGTCATCACCTCACACTATCTTTATGTCCATCGCTCCACGAAGGGTTCTCACAAATGACCACGAATGTACGATGCTCTGCGCAAGCCGAGTCAATTTTACGCTTTCATTTTTTTTTTGTTTTTTTTTTAATTTTCTCACACAACCTAAACATCTGCCAACCTTGGCTGAGCTTCGCACCCCTTGGATATCTATTCGCTTTTTTTTTAATCGCCATATGTTCTGTGGTCCTCATTGCCTTGCGCTTCCTTTAGCGCTTCCGTTTTAAAGATGAACCTTAACCGACTCGCCCAGTCTGACATCCATCTTGCTCAACTGACCATTACTCACATAATGGGCCTCATTCGCTCTCACAGACACCGAAGTTGACAGTGCGTACACTTTAATGACAATATCCGAATAAAACGAAAAAGCTTTGTCATTATTGTCCGATGAAGGAACGCACAACGCAAGGCGAGCCTCTACAAGAAAATGAAAAACTCGACCTTGTGATTTCTTTTTTTTTTTTTTTTTGCCAGACACGATTGCTTGTCTAATATAAGTTACTCGACTCCAGATGTACAATTAGTATACGCTGTACATAAATCGCTGAAGCCTGCTCGGTGAATCACGGGATGTGACGTAACCCAACGACCGGAATGGGGCGGGACCGCGTGTTAACAGTCAAGTCACGTGCCATGCCCACAACACTTGGCACCCGTTCAAGGCGAAGAAGCACAGAGAAACGCGGCTTCAGGCGACGAGAAAATGGTAAGTCAAACAACGCTATTTAGCGGCCGGAATGTGAATTAACATTCTACCGCCGACGGAAACTCCTCCAGCGTCGACAAGGGGGGGGGACTATGGGACTGCGCATCGCAGTATAATATGTGGGGTTTTACGTCCCCAAAACCACGACATGATTATGAGGGACGCCGTAGTGGAGGACTCCGGAAATTTCGACCATCTGGTGTTCTTTGAACGTGCACTGACATCGCACAGTACACGGGTCCCTACCATTTCGCCTCGACCGAAATGCGACCGCCGCGGCCGGGATCGAACCCGCGACCTTCGGGTCAGCAGCCGAGCACCGTAGCCACTGATCCACCGTGGCGGACTGCGCATCGCAGTTACCGAAAACAAACGAAAACGCTGCTCCAATTTCGTAAGGATACTGCACTGATTTACTGCATTTGACGTTGAGCACGGAACATTTACAAAGTCGGCTGCACAGCATTGCTTTTGCCTTTCAAGCGCGAAGCTTTTTAGCAAATCGTTCCTTGTATCTCCTATGACGAAACTATCATCATCATAAAGGGGTAGGTGTCCACAAACATTAGGTAAATGCCACTACTCCCCACTGGTTCACTAAAAATGAAGAAGGCAACAGTTAGCCTAACAAATGGCTGCAAAGCCTTGGAGCCTTCATCAGAACATCGCCGTACTTGTCAAAGACAAGTACCGCGGGTGTAGAACCGAGGACGATAAGGCAAAGATGGATACCAAACTTGCTACAACCTCGCTGCAGCCAACTGCAACCTCGCTACAGCCAACTTCAACATCGTTACAGCCAAATTCAAGCCCCGTTCAACCCTGCTACAGCCAACTTCAACCACGCTACAGCCAACTTCAACCTCGCTACGGCTACCTTCAACCTCACAACAGCCAACTTCTTGCCAGGATACAGCATTAAATAAGCATGAGGCTGACCAGCTTCGCTGTGAGCTTTGCACGGCTTAGCGCAAAGCTTTGAGCCATTTTTTCTCTTCCCCAATGGTGGGTGGCCAACCGAGCTCAGCCCTGATTAACCTCCCTGCCTCCTAGATCATCTCCTATAGATGCTTCGCTAATCGCAATACACACAGTTCAAAAGTGCGCCCTCGGGGAAACTGATAGCATGATGCCACGGGCTGTGTCTCATTCCCCAACTTTCGGAAAAACAAGTTTGCGCGCATTCCAAAATCAGGCTGAAGGAAATTCCTGGTCCAAGAATCATCACTGTACCGGTGTCACTCCCCGCAAAATAACTGAGCACGGAAACGTCAGTCCCAAACACTGTATGAGAAGGAACAGCGAATTCAACTTAGTTATTAGTCAAGGCAGAGTCCAAATATGACGAGTTGCTAGGCAACGAACTGATTTGCTGAACACGTCGCTGGTCAAGTACTTCTAAAAGCCTTCATGTCGTCTTTAACACGCTTCAGGTGTTTCACACCGTGGGCTTTTTCAAGTCTTGCGCCATGCAACTGCTGCGTAACAAGGGTACAGAAATACATGACATAACAAACATCAAAGCCGACACGCGTACAAAGAATGAACAATGTCATATAAAAGAAAAGCAACGGAGAGATAGAGCCTACGCGCTGTCTGGCTGAAGCAAGCATAAACAGACTGCTCTACGATTGTACAGAAACGACGCGCCTGGCACTTGTTTTTCCCTCTTGTACCTCGACCTTGGTTCTACCGTACAGCAGTCCTTTATAACTCGGCTCATGAAATGTGCAGTAGTACTTTCACCCTTGCTGCACAAGCAACTGTTGCCACCCGCCGGCATGCCGCAGATGTCAAGCTGTAGATGAATCTGACTCACAAAACGAAACAGTCGTACACAGCTCCATGCACGCTGCACCGAAATTGAGCTGTTACCCTTTTACCACTGCGGCAATGTAGTGGCGTAAGCTCAGAGTCGGGCTGTATACATAGTCGCGAACACGGTTTAGTGGACGGCATTTTACAACGGCAGTTGCTTTCCAAGCTAACGCAGGCAGAGTAAGGCTACTTTATCCGCAAACATTCACTAGATGATATTTATGTTTGTTGCTTTTCCCGTGAAGTTTTTTAAAGCTTTAACATGACACCAGTAGTGCGGCACCGGCGATGCAATAAAATAGGGAGTTTTCAAATAGGGGCCTCAAAGACCCAAGGCGTGCGCCCGCTTTAGGTCAAGCAGGAACAAAGAGTTTTCTGATTAAGTCTGCGGCGTTTTGGACACGCCCCCTATTCCAGGTCTTGGCCAAGAGCCTGTCGCTTCGAGTGCCGTCATGTTTGTCTGACGCAAAGGCTTTTTGGGGAAGGCTTTGGGGCTACTACCATTAATTTCCGAGAAATAGCGTCCCCAACGCAAAACCCAAACGTTGTTTGGGTCTCGCGCATCAGTGGCCTCGACGCTATTTCTTTGGAGCCTCAATCGTTTTGTGGGGCCTATTCCAAAAACTCCCTTATGTCCTCGCACATTTGCGGCAGGACACTTCCAATGTTCACAGTCGCAAAGGTTATCGCCGCACGAAAAGCGAGACGAGGATTTATCTTCCCAGCTCAAGATAAATGAATATTTGTCTGGCTGCGCGTCTGAGATCAGCGGATAGGTCGCCACGAATTATCAACTTTTCCCAACTCCCGTGATCCGAATGTGTCTCGCTACCGCGGCTGTTTGAATCGCACGTATGGGAGGAGCTGCTTTTTAACGCCACTGGTAATAAATGTCGCGCTTGTGCATGGATTCCACGTTAAGCACGGCAATTAAAGAAGGCTATACAAGCAGTATCATGCGCGTTTACGCGTATTCTGATGTCGCTTGACAGCAGTAGCAGCACAGACGGGCGAAAAGACGATGTGCAACATCCAAGGCGTGATACTATATAAATTGCGCCACACAATCCAAAGTGATGCTATTTCAACACTTCCAGCCTTTAACCTTAGCGATGTGGAAATAAAAAAAAAAACAATCGCGCCGCGACAAAAAAGTCGCGAGCTTCGCCTCTCCGTCTCGTTGTCGCATTGACGGGCAGCACTTTCAGCGCGACAGAACAGACCGCGCCGACAGGTGATGAGGCGAGTGCCGAAAAGCGTACTACAGCCGTCGCGCGTTTTCGCTGCGAACGGGCTCGAAAGGGAATAATTCCGCGAACTACCTGTGCCTGGCTGCCGGTGCTCGCTAACTTACACATATCCCGGAAAGTGGAGTACACGCCCGTGCGAAAAATAAAAATAAGCGACAGGCTGCGAGCTCGCAGAGGAAACAGCGCCCGCGCGACTGTCCCTCCGACCGGCAGTGGGAACGGATAACGAAAAAAAAGACCGTCCGGCACTTTATTTTTCCGTTGGGGCAGCGCACGATAGGGTAGCCAGACAACGTGCGCACACAATACACCGCCACCCGCGAGGCCCCGGCATGGCACGGCTTGACCGGTACCGAATTCCCGGGTGGCGCCTCAGATACCGAGGCGAAGTGTGCAACGAGGGGTGGCGGCAGGTCGGGCCGCCGCGTGGCCCCCCAAGAATGCGGCCCCTCGCGAGAAGCCCCCCCATCAACGACCCCCCTCGCTGTTCTTCGCGAAGGTAAGGGGGGGGACGCCCAAGCTAGGAGTCGCGCGCGCCGAGGCGACGATGACGCGGGCGCCACGACCACCTGTTCGAGGTGCACACACCTTTTCGGCTCCACTCACCGTTTCGAACTGTCCGCCGAGCTCTTCGCGTTGTTCGTCCGTCAGCAGCAGAGACTGTCGCGTTCCCGCCATGATCTTCGTGTACGCGTCCTGCGGGTTCCTTCCTGACAAGCGAAGGGGTCGCCTCCCCTTACGACGACGCCGCTTCACCGTAGCACACGCACGCACTCGCAAGCCAAGTCCGGCGGAGAAATCCACCGGCCCGACGGGAACTGCCGCCGCCGCCGACACTAGCGACAACGGCGCCGCCTCGCGGACGTGAATCACGCCCGTGACGCAACTTTCGCCCGACGCCGGCCGCGTGACGTATACGCAGAGAGGTGACGTCATGCCAGCTCGCTCGCAGAGGCCGTAACGCGCGTGCGCGCGATGTTCATCGCACTGGCGCTGCATTCGCGCGCGTCGGAATGAGGGCGCGAGATTACAAACGGCGTTCCGACGCGTCGCGCACGCCCGTGAACCGTGACCCCATTTCGTCGAGGAAGATGGCTGCGGGCCAACGAAATCGCCCAGCAGCGATTCCCCGTCGGTGGCGAGAGCTAAGCAAACAAGTATTATAAAGAAACATAAAAAGATGCGCGCGCTCGGGCGTGAGTCAACGCGGCTGCTTTCATTAAAGCGGTATGTAAACACATTGCTACTCAGGTGACTCAACTGAGGTCGAAAGCCGGAACCTTTTGCGGTGTGACAACCGCGACTGTCAATTGTTGCATTATCGGGAACTGCATAATATCCTTGCTCGCTTCATTCAATTTTATGACATCATACTTGCCGATCACTGAACTTTTGGCTTGTTGGGGCATCATTAGAGCCCTGGATCAGGGGCGCCATAGCCACAAATCTTTACTCGCGGGGGGAAGGGGGGGGGGGGATTCAATACCCACCCTTGCTGCGCCAACGCCCTGCATGTAGGAGCATCATTCTGTATTGTACAGTGGCGTATATCATGGTGGGGTCAGTGTGGTCCGACCCCCCTTTGTATTCAGGCTGGGGTGGGGGGGACACCCCTTGCAAATGTGTCGCCACCTGAGATTTTTGTGGATTTACGCCACTGATATTGTATTTATATAAAATATGTCAGCAAAGCTGTAGTATACGATATGCTACGAGGATATAAATACGCTTGTACCGTAGGAAAATGGTGTGTTTTTCTCGTCCCTCGAACCTCCACGAGGTTTCTTCGTGGACCTCTTCGGAGGGCTGTTGACCCAAACCGAAGCGGTTATCGGTTTGTTTGCTTTGCAAACTCTGCTGAATAGTTCTTATAATTCTGGTTTCCGTCCCCAATTTTCGTATTTATATTTGTGCTTTCCGTAGAAGATGTGGCATCGATGCTCCCACCGGATGTATAGGAAACGTCAAGGTGTGCTGATGGTCCGCGCACGGTCTTCTCTGGCGTTGACGGGACTTCTGTAACACGGAAGTCCGATGGCCACCATTTGCGCTAATCACTACGTGCTTTGATATGCGGAAACATTCAATACCGTGCCTTATCCGCATAGCGAGATTTAATTTCAGTTTACGGAACATTGCTATACGCACGTTCTTTCAGCAGCGACGAAACAATCGCATCTTATTCCTCCCTGTATTAATGCACGTACATAAGTTGTAATATAGATGTAGCATATAGTTTCATGTATATAAATGCATCTAATTCAATTGTTTCTTTTTTCACAATTGTAGATATAACTGCGGTGTGGACTAAGTGAAAAAAAAAGTACAATGCTGCACTGCCCCTCTGCAAGTGCACTGCTTCTAACGATACAGCGATACTGCGCATCTTCACGAGGTGAATCATGAGTGGGCGAAGCACTGTTGATAGTTCTTACCGTAAATCAACGTGACATTGCCCACTCGCGCCTTTAAGTCAGTGACAAAGCGTGTGTACAGTATACACAATGTGTTTTTGCCGTTGAGCCGCCGCTTCCCGCGCCATGAACTCTGGAGTAGCAGCTAGTTGTCGGCGTTGCCATTTTGCCGCTGCTTCCCGAGCTCTCGCCTCCGGAGTAGCTTGCTGTCTGCGTAGACGTTGAGCCGCCGCATGCCACGCTCTCGCTCCCTGAGTAGCAGCTTGTTGTCGGCGTTGCCGCTTTGCCTTTCGCGGGCGAGGGCGAGTTCACGTTCATTTTCATCCATGGCAGAAAGAGAATGTGTGGTCTGGAACACGCTTATTATACATCGCCATCAGCGTCATCATCATCGGGTACCTTGCATGTGCTAACGCGCTTATTCTTCATCGTGACCAGCGTCATCGTCGGACAACGGACAAGCCTAGACCCTAAGGTGCTTCGCCCCTAAAATACTGGGGAGGAGCGAAGCATGTAGTGAAGGCTGCTTCCAGGGTTGCCGTTGGTGGCTACTTTGCGCCAAATTGGCTACTTTTGGACTCCGTTGGCGACGAAAATTTCCAGTTGGCGCCATGGCTCTTTTTTAAACTTGTGGTTTTACTTACTCAAAACGGTTTTATTTATTCATCAATAGTAAAGACTCTGTTGGCAACACCGCTTCTGTTCTATTTGGGTAGAAATTCGGCATAATATCAAATGGACATGGCTACTTTGGGTCTACTTTTGGCGTGAGTTCTGGCACCTTTTCCATGTCCACCCAACGGCAACCCTGGCTGCTTCAGCTCCACTAACGTGAAACCTCCTGGGGAGAGGCGAAGCATTCAGTCTTCTTCTTCTTCATTTTCTTCTACTTCCCTACATGCCCGGCTTCAGTTCCATGCGGCATGTAGGGAAGGGTGTTTCTGCTCCACTAACGTCGTCGACTATTTGTTGGGCTAAGCTGTTGCCTTCTTCATTTTTAGTGGACTGGTGGCGAGTAGCGGCATTTACCGAATTTTCGTGGCTCATACCCATTTTTATGATGGACCGTGACTTCATGACACACCGACGCCGACAAGCCGAGATCCTAGGGTGCTTCGCCACGTCATGATCACGTCATGATTGCGTCACAAACTTTGTCGACCTTGTGTCGTCATGATGCCATTATAGGATGACGTCATCCCGTCAAATTAATTTTATGATGGACCGTGACTGCATGACACACCGTGACGACAGGAGACGCCGACAAGACGAGCCTCTAAGGTGCTTCGCACCTAAAAAAACATCTTCATTACACAACCTAGCGTTCAAAACAACCGGACAGCGCATTCGGTTAAAAATTATATATTCACCACCAATTTATCTACAGGTAGTGCAGTATTGAATGACGCGTGGTTTCACATGTTGGCCTCGGTACCAATTTTTGTTAATGATAACGCTGTTTTTACGTTATCGTACCGGATATGGATGGACTAACGTTCGCGGACGATTGACAGAACATTGCAACTGAGGTTCGCAATGTGATTTATTGCCTGCAGACAATTGTTGGCATTCTTTGTCACCCGTTCATATTTTGCACGTAATGGCCTAAAGATCGCAGCTCTATCGCGGTGCGCACGCCGTGTAATTTCTTTTCCCGTTGGATGCATTACACACTCAGGCTTAGTCAGTGGCGTTTCAGCGAACGACTCGTGCCACGTGATTGGCGGCCGCCGCAGGCGCAATCCTCCTTTTGTTGTTATTGTTGCAATGCTTGGCGTTACTTTCTTTCTTTTTCTCTTCTTTTTTTTTCTTTTGTTGTTCCATTGATCTAACTGCATATTATGTATAATGCATTATTTGAGTGTATTTGTACAGACTCCTTCTAGGGCCTCTAGATGAGCCTGCTCTATTCTCTACATAAATAAAATAAAAAAAATAAGTAAGTGCGCGCTCCCTGCATCTACATGACCCTTTTACGCACACATGTGCCTTGCTCTGGTTTATTACAACTAATATAAGTCCTTGCATAATCTAAATAATAAAAGAGCGAATTTGATTATCTTGCCTTGGTTCATTAAAATTAATGTAAGTGTCTAAGTACTGTAATTAATTAGAGTACGAATTACTTTCCAAGTATTTGTCCCGAAAAGTTATCATAACAATTAATGTCATCATTTCGTTTTATTTCTTTCCAGCAAAGCACCAACATCATCATTTCATTTGATTTTTTATTTCTATATTCCCTTCCCCCCTCTGTTCAAGTTACATGCGTGACTAGTCTTACTACTAATAAAACAAAAACGGAAAACTACTACTATTACTACTACTACTGCTACTGCTATTACTACTACTACTACTACTACTACTACTACTATTGCTACTACTGCTACTACTACTATTCCGCTGCTGACCCGAAGGTCGCGGGTTCGATCCCGGCCGCGGCGGTCACATTTCGTTGGAGGCGAAATGATGGAGGCCCGTGTACGGCTTGATGTCAGTGCACGTTAAAGAACACTAGATTGTCGAAATTTCCGGAGCCCTCCCTCATAACCATATCGTGGTTTTAGGACGTAAAATCCCAGATATTATTATTATTATTATCAATAATGCTGCCACTACTACTACTACTACTGCTACTACGACTGCTACTACTACTGATACTACTGCTGCTACTACTACGACGGCGGCGGCACATGGTAGGCTATAGCTACGCTGTGAAGAAAAGTAATCTGACAAGCATAAACTTGTGGCAACAATGGCAAAGGTTTCTTCTTTTTTTTTCTTTTTTTTTAGTCGGCTGTTTTCGAACAATGTGAAGCAATACGTGCGACGAGGAACCAGACGGCTCCATGGCTCTATCTTCGACCGCAACGAGGAACTAGCGCAACACTGGCGAGAATTTATCTCGTTTGTTCCATAAAATAAGAATTATCGGTAAATAGCTCTCACACGTCAGCAATCACCTGACGCGAGATGACGCTCTTTCGGTTACAGTCGTCCTGGAAATAGAGTCACCTGAAGTGGGCGCCGGCTTGTGGAACACTGGCAGATACGTGTAATGCGTTCCACTTCTAAAGACAACACTCTCCAGAGTGCGGCTTGTTGCTCTGCTCAAACTGCAGCGGATGAAGATAAGCCGAAGCACAAGGCGGTGGCAAAGAAATGTGTTGTAAGTCACGAATTCAAAGAATACCGTTGCCAATCACGGCGATTAAGCACTTCTGCTTCAAACGGCTCGCTCACGCCTGCGGCTAATAGCACCGGTGGTGGTGGTGAAAACTTTTATTTGTCAGACATTTCTGCGGGGAATCTCCGGGTAGTCGGAGATTCTTGGCTTGCGGTGGGGGGGTGCCCTCAGTCCAGGCCTCCGCTTTCAGCAGCCGCGCTGCGGGCCCGGTCGATCAGACTCAGCTGATCTGTCGTGCAACCATTTGCGACCGGCGGCCAACGAGCGACTCGCCGCGACCGACGTTCAAACCTGCGTTCGCACTTGTACCCGTCGACACAAAGATGTCACGTCTGCTCGCATTACCACTAGCCCGTAAAATAAGCTGGCGCCGTGTTCCTACGCATCTGATTGGTTCAGAGGTCTCCAACTGAAAAATCGAGCAGAGAGCGAGTGAGCCGAGGCAGTCGTTTTGAGACCTATGCGGTCATTTACGGCCATTTGCAGCGACTCCCTTTGCGACTAAATTGGTGGCGTGACCGGAGCTAGTCGCAAATGTGAACGAGCCTTAAAGCGATTACGCGCTTCAATTACACACGTGTTGGTAAGATGGTTTGCGTTTACAGGTTTAAGCGAGCGGACAGCTGGGACGAATGCAAAAACGAGCAACAGAGGCAATATGGGTGGTTCCAACTAAGCCTTCTTCAAAGAGCACGTCGCTCGTATTACGAAGCAAAGAAGAACATGGTTGTCGTGTGTTATGACGTACATTTATCATTTTATTCTACAGCTCGCGCCTTCTTTAGGTTTCTAGCCAATGTTTTTGTAGACAATAAAATCATACAAAAATTTGACCCAATTATGAAAGATTATTATTTATTCGCCGCATTTTCTCTTTCTTTATTTGGCTTCTGGTTCGTTTACAGCGCGCACATATTGACACCTGAGAACCTACAGTTACGGCGTAACCCGCCGTAGTGGTCTGGTGGTTATGATGCTCACTGCTGATCCGAAGGTCGAGCGATCGAATCTCGACCGCGTCGGTTGCATTTTCGATGGAGATGAAATGCTAGACCCGTGTGGTTTGATTTTTTGTCATGGCATACAAAGCCCAAAATGACACTTGACCACATCTTCCTGCCCGGCACCCACTTCAGATGAAGAAGGTGCCCTTCCCCTCCCCCCCCCCCCCCCCCGAAAAAAATTTCTGCCTGCGCCCCTGGCGCACGTTGAAGAACCCCACAGAGTAAAAATTTCCAGAGCCTTCCACTGCGGCGTCCCTTATACTGATATCGTTGTTTTGGGACGTAAAACCTAAGCAATCATTATTATTACGTTACAGTGCATGAAAGAGAAAAATGCGAGGTTGTCATATGTTAGAGGTGTTCAAGAGCCTATGAATAGCCTATTACGGCGCCTATATATATATATGCCTCTATTCTATACAAAATATTAAAAACTGCCTTAGACAATGAATAATTCAATTTTTTTTTTTTTTTGTGCCATCCGGGGATTTTACCATGCCTCCAACGTCCAACTGCAACGCCACGTATTCGAAAGCGACGAGACGAGGCTCAGCACGCTCGTCGCGGGCGCTTGTGCCACTTGCATCTCGAAAACCTCGCCACTCGCGCACATACTTGATCATGTTTCCCAATCCGAAGTACGTTGGCACAATTCCATCTTCAAGCCGGGAGCAGTCGGCCGATGTGAAGTGGCCTCGTCAGCATACGCCCGACGAAAGGCGACACCCCCCGAAAAAATGCGCGTTAGAGCGAATCTGCGAAGCAGAATCCGTGCCGTTAAGATAGACGTAAGCAGCGCTGACTCACTTATACCATTCAAGTCTCCACGAAGAACGCTTAGACGGGACGGAGTAATAGTATTGCTCAATTCGCGATGACTCAAGACCGGAGTAAATGACTTTCCGTGCCCCCCATACGAATGTGTTTGGGTATAAAAGGAAACACTTTCCAGCGCTGTCGCTGTTGCGTCTACAACGATCCGTTCTCGTGTCAGCGTATACTATGATTGCATGACGTGAAATTTTTCTATTACTCTACCCCCCCCCCCCCCCAAACAAAATAAAACTGTTAGCTGGTGTAGGTTGTGTGCTTCCAGGGACACGAATAACGCTGAGAACGTAGATGACGAAGAGGAAAGATAGCAGCACTAAGAAAATTATGCGAAGTGATAAATGAAAGACAATCCTCCTCTTCCCACCCCCCCCCCCCTACACACACTAAACACGCCAACTTAGACATGCCATCACGAACCACTGACGCAAGTTAAGCTGCGTGACATGCAAGCATTGACCAATAGCTCTAAATTCACTCTTCAGTTTTATTTCAGATTATAGTGCGCGCCAGTTTTTGTTTAGCAGTAGCTGATTTAATGCCAGTTTTTTTTTTTTTTTTTCAAAGGGGTGCTTCCCTTTAGGTTCGTTTTTCTATTTGTAAAACATGTCGCGTAAGTTGTATCATGTATGTTTCTGCTATGCTTTTCATGTTTCCATTTTACGATGTGTTACCTTTTCTCCCGTTATGTATGCCATCTTACTTCTTTCTCTGCAGTTTATTCAATTAGCTGCTTTTCTAACACTACCGGCACAATTAAATATTTTTCTTTCCATTAATTATTACACTTCTAATTGTACTGTCTTTGCCGTTTCCACTAGAACTGCTTAAATGTCTTGTGTTTGTTATTCTTTTTTCTATTTATGCATCTATGATCCAGTTTTGCTCCTCCATGTTTATTTATTATATTATTTATTTTGTTACACACTGCCGGCCTTCTATGGAGGCCTTCGGCAGGAGTGAGGCATGAATACCTTACACAACACAACACAAGCTCGAAGTACTGAACAGCATTGCACATTAGGAAGAGGGGAAAAAATAGATGAAGTAATACTCTGCGAAAGAATGACGTTAGTAAGATGCACAAAACAAAGATAGGGAACAAATTCTACGGCAGTCAGTACCATAGTTCGGCGAACTCACTCATGAGTCGACTCACTCGGACTCACTCAGACTCAGATCGAGCCGTGAGTCTGAGTCTGAGTGAGTCCCGGTGAGTAATATTTCGGTGAGTTTGAGTCCGAGTGAGTCCAGTTAAAGAAAATTTTCGGGAGTGTGAGTCCAAGTGAGTTCGGCGCGGGAAAATTTTGGGTGAGTCTGAGTCCGAGTGAGTCCAAAGCACGAAAAACATTTCTTGAGTGAGTCTGAGTGAATTCCTCTTTTTTTGCCGACCTATGGTCCTATCCACTCCTCTTCAGCATTACTATCAGCCTCAACTGGATTAATGTTTATATTTACGTCTCGTCACACGTATTCCAAAGGAGTGTCTTTCATACCCCATTTCAATATTTATGGATCAGAGGCGCGAATTATGAAGGAGATCTGCCAACTCTTCCAGGGAAGTTCTTGATAAATACATCTTATGTTGTGATCCCTTACAAGAAAAATGACGTTACTGGTTTGCGAGCACCCATAACTCGTATTCGAAGGTACTAAATGAAAAGGCGCCAAGAAGAGCACCTACATGAGATATTAGTGTTAAAGAGCATTGACGCCAAGGTCGAAAAAACTAATTCTAGGCTAACCGACTCATGAGTCGACTCACTCGGACTCACCCAGACTCAGATCGATCCATGAGTCTGAGTCTGAGTGAGTTCCGGTGAGTAATGTTCTGGTGAACTTGAGTCCGAGCGAGTCCAGCTGAAGAAACTTTTGGTGAGTGCGAGTCTGAGAGTCCGACTCCGGGAAATTTTGGTGAGTCTGAGTCCGAGTGAGCCCTAAGTGCAAAATGTCTTTCATGAGTGAGTCTGAGTGAGCTCCACAAGTTTTGCCGACCTATGGTGAGTACTCACATCTATAGTACAAAAAGACGATAACAAATTAAAAAATAAAAATTTTATCACCATTTATTCGAACACAGCATAGTGTGATGCATGAAAAAAAATAAATGAATGAATGAATAAATAAGTTGATTGATCAATTAAAACGACACGTGGCGCAGCAACGTGTGT